>CAUYQV010081800.1:0-26853 GCA_963574575.1 Galagoides demidoff
TGTGGTCCCAGCTACTTGGGAGGCAGAGGCAGGAGACTCGCTTGAGCCCAGGAGTTGGAGGTTGCTATGAGCTGTGATGCCATGGCATTCTACCCAGGGGGATAGCTTGAGGCTCCGTCTCAAAAAAAAAAAAAAAAAAAAAAGAGCTACCATGAGCCTTTTGTTGGATTTTAATAAAATTTCTAATATGTAATTACGTATCCATATATGCCTATGTGGATATAAATATACAGGGTTCTGTAAATGTCCCATTTGATTGTGAAGCTGTGTATAAAGGCATGTCGGGTTTGTGAAGAGTCATCAATGTGTACACCTTCATGTGTATGTCTCATTGTGTGCTATATTTCAATAAAGTGTTTTTAAAAAAGAAGATAGCTCTTTTACCCTTCACACCAGCTGGACCACATGGGAACTGTTCTTTTTAAGCTTGAACTTTCCACTTTACGGAGCATGAAGAGGAGGTGGGTGGAGAGCACCTGATGGAGCTGTGTAAGTAGATCAGGGAAGGCCTGTGGCGAGCACCTGAGCTTTTCATACATCTGGCTTGGTGACGGCACTGCTCACCTAGGGTGCCGGCCAGTGTGTGACCCTGGTCAATTGCTTTAGGTTCCAGGTTCTTCATCTACAAATTGCAGGAGCTCGACTGGACATCCTGAGAACTCAGTAACCTCTACAGCTGTCAGCACTGAAAGGTGTGTATCTAAAACGTGCCTAGGCACATAATTGTCAGAGCTAATTGGCTCTCTGACTCATGCGTGTCTTCTATGCTACAAGTATTTTCCATCCAGCTGTGAAACTGGATACACAGTTAACATTTACATATTTACCTGAGGCATAAAGTGCTGTTTTCACTTCACAAATTACTTCTACACCAAGCTGGTAATTTAAAGAGTTAATTTGCATGTTAAAATTATTCTAGCTAGCTAGCTCTTTGTGTTAGAAGCCTACTAACTGAAAGATTCATTGATTCAGAATCTAGTTTTGGACAGAGCTGTATTAGTTTAAATTCTGATTAAGTGACAGTTCTCAAGTCTTTGTCAAGACTATAAATAAACCTTGACAAATTTATTCATTCTGATGTGATCTCTACAGAGTTAAATTAAACAAAAAGCCAACATGTATGGTCCCCTGACAGGTGACCACTGGAAGATCTTCTAGAAGACAGTGGTATCTCTATTTGGCAGATGGCCAGAGCCCTCAGCCAGCCTGGCAGCAGTTCTGTTTGAGCCAGTAAGTGGACGTACACCTAAGGCTGAAAAAGTCCCCTGGGCCTGCCAGTGCGCCCTTCACAGAGCACTCACTATGTAGCAAGCACTATCATGGGCAAGTCACTTCTCACATCTGAGCCTATTTCTGTGTCACCACGTGATGACAACACTAGTACTTTCCACATAGCCCTTCAGAACATTGTAAGAGCTGATCAATGTCCAGCTTTAGAAAAATGCTGACATCAGCTCCACAAGGGTCCCAATCTCTAGAAAGGGAAGCGTCAGGCTGAAGCTGCCCCCTGTCCCACCCCACTGTCCCTAGGAAGATGGCAGCAGGCCTTACACCCAGCACTCAAACCCGGCTGGCACCTGGGAACAGAGCAGCAGGGTCCAGCAGGGTCCAGCAGGGGAGCCTCAGCAATGCCAAGAGTTGCACCCAGTTCCACACACAGCACGGACACCCACAGGGCCCAGGGCTCTAGAGGTTGAGGTCAGCCAACTGGACAGAGGCAGAAACAGCCATGTCTGTGCTCTGTCGGTCAAACTATGGGGGGCAGGGCTGAAACTCAGTGTGGGGCCTTAGGACCAGGCCTGCAGCCAGCCAAGACACCTGGCTCAGGACATCAGACTGTCCCCTGGAAGGCAAAGAGAACTTAGCTGGGATCTTAAAGGCAGATGAAAACTGGACATACTTGAGTCACCTTCAGTGGCACAGGTTAAATTCTTTACTACCAGACGGGTAAAATTGGAGCTTGTAGACCAAGCTGTGTACAGTTACAGATTTACTTGCACATATTTGAACACTCAACATTTTGTGAACTGTTATCATTGATAAAATGTATTTACATTTAGAAATACAGGGATTTTTAGATTCATGGGAAGATAGTTTAAAAAAGGCTACCATAACTCTAATCATAACTCTCAGATTACTAAAGGACATAGAGTAGATCCTTCACAGCTGACCACCTCCCTATACTGACCACCTCAAGTTGACCTAATTTTCGTAGACTTCACGTGCACCACATGTATGTGTCAGTCAGTAGGCCTAGTTCCTTGTTTTGACCACCTCCATGTTGCAGTCCCCTAGGTAGTCAATTTATATTCTCCTGGACATGGTCTCATGATACGAGCTGCCCCACTGCGGCAAGATGCATGTGCACGGTATTCTAGTTTGATGTTTCTCAGGGATGGTTCCCGGACCCCCTGTATGTGAGTCACCCAAGGAACTGGTCAGTATGCAGATCAGGGACAGAAGGAAACTTTTCAAGCCAATGCTAGAGTTTTTTTCCTTTGTTTCTACCACTTGGCTTCCTGTACTGACACTGAACCCTGGTTTTTACCCTAAACCCCTCAAAACCTCTGCTTAAAACCACAGGGACCAGGAGGGGCTGTTTTCACAGGAGCACTGCTGTCCCATGGAACGTGCTGACGCTGGGACTGTTCTATACCTGCTCTGTCCAGTAGGGCGGCTGCTAAACACTTGGAAGGAGGCTGGGAGGCGGAGGGATACGTGCTTAATTTTACTGAGTTTAAGCTTAAGTAGCTTGAGACTGAGTGGAGATGGTGGATATGAACTGATCTAGGATGTTCTTAGAGGTGAACTGAGTGGTGATCATCTGGAAACAGAACTGGGGCTGATGTAGACTCAGGGAGGACACTGAGTTTCTGGCTGAAGGACAGCAGCCATGTCTGACACAGGGAAGGGTGGGGCAAGGGAGTCAAGCTCCACTGCAGACATTCCCAGATGTGATCATGAACACGGTCAATTTGCTGGCTTGGGACACACTGGGTATACTCAGGTGAAGTTGTTCATCTCTCTTCTGAAACATATAAATTTTACTCTCTTCTTTCCAAATTATCAGAGGGTAATGACTGCAGAGTTGGAGGTCAGTTTCTTATCCCTTATGTACTTTTCCAGGGGTCCTCAAACTTTTTAAACAGGGGGCCCGTTCACTGTCCCTCAGACCGTTGGAGGGCTGGACTGCGGGCCCTGGGACAAGTCAGCTGCTAAGCAGGACAGGTAGCAGTGGCAAAAATACGTGGCGGGCTAGATAAATGTCCTAGGTGGGCTGCATGTGGCCCATGGGCTGTAGTTTGAGGACACCTGTAAAATTCCACGTTACAATTCCTGGCTACTAACAAATTTTGACGTAAAAAGATTAAGTTAGTGGGTGGCACCTGTGGTTCAAAGGGTAGGGCGCAGACCCCATATGCTGGAGGTGGTGGGTTCAAACCCACCCCAGCCAAAAATTGCAAAAAAAAAAAAAAAAAGATTAAGAAAAAAAAGATTAAGTTAGTTTTTTGAAAGTTTGAATATCTTGACTCACAGGAGCAATGCCATCAACATAATTTTGGTATGTGGGATAATAAAAAATACAAATTTCCTAAAATCTTTGGAATTTCCTGAGTGATTAGATCAAGAGGAGTGTCTTTTGTTCCACTGTAGTTGAGTTTGTGCTCATGTAGTGACTCTGGGAGGATGTGGGTGGTGGCCAGAGGAACCAGTGGAACTGTTAGAGGAACTCCTAGCCTCCCTCCAGCCTCTGGGGAAGAAAGAGGGGCTGGGGTGGAGCTGATCACCAATGGCCAGTGACTGAATAAACTATGTGTATGTAAGGGGGCCTCCATATGGACCTCCAATGAGAGGTTTGGAGAGCTTTGGGGGTGATAATCAGGTCAAGGTGCTGAGCGGGCAGTGCACGTGGAGGGCATGGGAGCTCCTTGCTGCCCCACGCCTTGCCCTGTGTGTCTCCTCCACCTGGCTGCTCATATGTATCCTTTATGGGACACTGGTGATAGGAAAGAAAGTGTTTCTCTGAGTTTTGAGACCATACTTGCAAATTGTTAAACATGAAGAGTGGGTTGTGGGGCTCCCCCGTTTATAGGCAGTCAGTCAGAAGGACAGGAGGTATGGAATTGTGGCTGGCATCCGAAAAGGGGGCAGTCTGGAGGGGCTGGGCTCGTACCCTGTGGGTTCAGTGCTAACTCTAGGGAGTGTCAAAATGGGATTGAAGGAGTCCAGAGAGTTGGATCGCTGGTGCTGGTTCGTGTGGGGAAAACTCCACACATTTGAATATGAATAATACAGTGAATAACAACCGAGCACAGTAGAGCCTACCTGCTAGGGATCTTCTATAATAGCAAATCCACAGTGATGTTAAATCACTACACAACACCATGTAGCATTATTTCTGTGGAAAAAACTTAATTGAAAGTCTAAATATTAAAAACTCAGTAAGCTGCGGGTCCACAATAATAATCACCAGCTACATGCAGCTACTGTAATTAGAATTAATTAAAACTAAATTAAAATTAATTAAAATTCCACCCCTCAGTGGCACTGGCCCCATTTTAAGTGTTCAACAGCTGCACAAGGCCACCAAATGTGACAGCATGGGTGTAGAACATTCAAAGACCAACAAAACATTTGACTGGACAGCGCCTCACTAACTGTAAGCTTCTCGAGGAAGGACAAAACCTAGCGAGTTGATGGCACAAACTGCTGGTGAGGCCAGAGAAACCAAGTGAGTGCTGTCAACCAGGTTGCAGGACACACTGATTTTCACTTTGGGGCAGTGAGAAATGATGGGGTTTAAATGAAGCAGCAGCAGGAAGAGAAGCCAGGAGACTGTGAAAGTGTCCAAGGAAGTTACCATGGGCTGGGAGAAGTGGCGACAGCAATGGGTTAGGAGATGGGGGTGGTGACTGCAGGAGAGAAGAGCAGGCCTCCTGAAGAACGGCATAGGCCAGGAGAGAAGAGCAGGCCCCCTGACATCCTTGGATGAAAACCCATCTCTTTGAACACATACTTCTGATTCTTCAGGGGCAAAGGCATAGACAAGTAATAGGGAGGCAGATGAACTATCTGAGGGTTTACTAATGGTAACAGCTGTAGCCTGAGGGAACAGAAACACACACATGCACAAATTAGCCCAACTCACAAAGTACTGGGAACATGGTCCCTGCCACCCTCACCTGACCCGGGGCAGAAGTGTGCCCCCAACACACTGTCTCCAGGTCCTCATCACAGAGTGTGGGGGGCAGGCTAAGGGTACCACAGACACATTGGGGAGCCCTGATTCTTATGCCAGAAACCAGCAGGATAAAGTTAGGGACAAGACGGAAACAAAGCAGCAACACAACAAACAACAGTCTTCTTTTCTCAGAACAATCAAAAGAGTTCAGTGTAAAAGCAGACCTAATTCTAATTTTTAAGAAAGAGATTTATGTTTTTTAAAAAAGCTTTACACAGAGGACTTGTATGATGGAACGCTGAGCTAATTTTGGCCATTTTTTAGGTGCGATTTCTCAATTTTACAAAAGATGTGATGAAAGAGTCTTAAACATCATGTAGAAATGTATTCCCTACTTCCATGGCCTTCCTGAGATAAGGTAAGAGCTTTCAAAAATGGGAACCAGAGCACCTTGTTGGCCACCTAAAAAAACTACTTGTACTATTTTGTTTAGACCATGTTCAACTTGGTCCAAGTATTTAGGGACCTGGGGCAGAAGAGGAAATGTTTCCCCAGAACATGTTTCAATCATAGACTTTAGTGTATCGTTTCCCAGTATTTTCAACTATGTTATAGTTACCTTACTTATATGGGGAAAAATTCAGCTAGTAAAATAAAAATAACAGGGTAATAAGTTTGAACTGATAAACTAAGTTTCAAGAAAAATATATTCTAATTCTGAGGTTCTATCCATTGAACATCTATGTCCCCCCCAAATCCATATGCTGAAGCCCTGACTCCCAATGTGATGGCATTTGGAGGTGGGGCTGGTGGAGTATTTGGGTTTCCGTGAGTCATGAAAGTGGAGCCCCTGTGGTGGGGTTAGTATCCTTACAAGAGGGGTACACCAGAGCACCCCATGTCCCTACACCCTGTGAAGATATGGCTAGAAGGTGCTATCTATGAGGATGCATTCTCACCAGACATCAAAACTGCTGTTATCTTGATCTTGAACTTCCAGCCTCCAGAACTATGAGAAATAAATGTCTCTTGTTTAAGCTGCCCAGTCTGTGGAGTTTTAAGTGGCCAAGGAGGACCCAGGCATGAATGAGATTTAAACACACTCTGTCACAACTTAGGAAAGTCAGCTAATTTATCTGGGCCATCTCCCTAACTAAAAAACAGGTTATCTCACAATTTCAAATTGTAAAGAACTGGCGTGGTGATGAAGTGAAAAAAAGTCCTTCATAAAAAGTAAGGATTTTGACTTTAAGATGAAAAGCAAAAAAAGAGGGAAAAGTTTGGAAACCTCATTTTTACACTGTGTAAGCTCTACGATTTTGACCTCGTTCTGCAATCCTGCAGGGTGTGTCCAAACACAGCTCCTCTGTGCTTGGAAGCTCAGCCAAAACTCTGGGAAGGAAAGTGGACTCAGACCGACATAGGATCATGCTGGGCACGCTGGACTTGGAATGATGCAGGCTGCAGGCCTAGCTTCACTCCTTGTTAACTTTAGCTATTCTTCTAAGCCAGGTGTCCTCAAACTACGGCCCATGGGCCACATGCAGCCCACCTAGGACATTTATCCAGACCACTGGGTGCTTTGCTGCCACTTCCTGTCCTGCTTAGCAGCCAACTCGTCCTGGGGCCCACAGTCTGGCCCTCCAACAATCTGAGGGACAGTGAACTGGCCCCCTGTTTAAAAAGTTTGAGGACCCCTGAAGCCCTCCCTCCTTTATTTTTAACACATACAAAAGGTGGACCAGTTTTAGTCAACACAGGATGAAGTTAGGAGTCTAAAGAAACTTAGAAGAACTTAGCAGACATAGGAAGACTGCACAGTACAGCACTAAGGGCTCTAAACCTTAAGAAAAGCTGAAGGATTGAAACCATGGTTCCTTGAGACAGGCAGGCCCTGGTGCCAGGGAGGACTGGTTAGGAACCCCTGGCACCACTGCTTCAACACCAAGGTGATGCTGGATAGTCACTAGCCTCCCAGAGCCTCAGCTCCCATACCTGTGAAACATAAGTAAAGATGCTTGTCTTTTTTGAATGCAGCATTAGTCTCAGGAGAAAACATACCTGCGGATATGAAATCTGTTTATAAAATGAGATGTGCCCAGTAGTTTGCATCACTCTCCCCTGCCCCTTTGGTGGCTATTCATGTGAGATGAGAACATGAGCCACACCGTGTTTGTCTGGTGGCACCTGTCAGTACCCAGAAAAGCATCTATCCACAGGGCAAGTCCACAGATATTGCAAATCAATCAAAAAGGGCACCTCCTCCCAATGTTCACAGTTACCTCTGCTCATGACAGCATCGGTGTTGTCACCAGGAGCTCAGATTCCTCAGTGTGAGGATGGTTGGGCTACTATTATGTAAACTTCCGTGGAAAAAACACAAAGTAGTGCACAGGTTTGCTTTTGACTCTTTAACAAAACTCAAAGAACAAAAATAAAAGTGACTAGGAAATGGCAACAATTTAATCAACCCAATTTACTTATTGTTACTTACCCTATCTGAAAAAAAAAAATGAGTAATTTTCTGAATGTTCTTATACCTGCAAGTAAAACTAGTGCACACAATAAAAACATACATAATCCAGTGCCCCAAACTGGTGATTTGTAGAAATCACCCCAGTTTATTTTTTTCCAACAAATAATAATTTAAAAAAAAAGGTTCAATAATTCAGTGTTTGGGACATTGGTGAATACTGCTTGTATCATTCAAAACTAGCGTTCTTGGCTATGTGACACGTACTATCAGCCCATGAATCTTTCACAGCTCAAGTAAGAGGGAGAACCCACACATGGAGATTATGTGAGTCAAAAAATGATATCCTATTACAACGTGCCTAAAAAGAAAGTCTTTGAAAAATAAAGGCATGAAAACACTCCTATTTGGTTATTGGTTTTGTTCATCTTCATTATTAATTTTTGGTTGATGAAGAAAACTATTTTATTTTGCTGCAAGGAAGGAGTTGTGTGACTTTTTAAGTGGAAACCAATCCCAGTCAAGTAGTTTCCCTTCCCCGAAAAACACCTCTTTCATGATTTCTGTTATGGTTCAGAAAAGAAAATGATTTCAAGTATTCAATTCCTATCAAAAGTTGGTATCAAAAGTAAGGACCTAATTTCTTTATAATTTCAGGTTTTAAAAAATAACTTAAGCAGCAAGAGGTCCGGCCCTTTACTTGTATAAATACCACAGTGGAACTAGAGTTTCTTAAGACAACGTGGGGAGGAGTCCGTGTTTAGCACCTCAATCATCGACCTTAACGTTGGAAATGTCTCTGATACTGATGGAAGTGTCTTATAAGAAGGCGAAATACTGAAAAAGAAAAACACAAAGAAGGAGTATGAAATTAATGCAATTTTACCAAAAAAGGGGGCAAACTTAGGTTACCTTTATTCCTATTATTATTCTCTTTTTCCAGTGTCCTATGTGCGTATCACATTAGATGATCTAAGAAAAGCAGGGAGGAGCTGTGAACAGACCAGATCCTGCTGTGGCCAGCAGACTGGGCTATCAGGGGCTCATGTTACAAGCTGCTCTCCTCATTTCTAACAATATTCTTAACTCCCAGAGTTATCACAGAGCTGGCCAAGACAAGGTATGAAAAAGTATGTGATGAAACGTTCACTATGAAACATAAGGCAGCCTGTTATTCTTTCCTTAAAGAATGATGAAAGACTCACACTGCACAATTAAGAAATGCATGTGAGCTCTCTGGCCATGTGGTCTTCTTACTAACACATGCAAACTAATAAACCTGAAACAAGAACGTACCAGGACGAGGTGTAACTGTTAAGAAGTTTTCATCACAGAGCTAATGGAGTCAGCAGTCTATCAGTCAGCTAACAAACAACTGGCAAAAATGTCCCCATGTTAGACAAGGGCATGAATTACCCAGCAACAATTACAGAGGCTACTATGTCAAATGAGGGTGAAAGGCAAACCTGGGGGCAGCCGGGATATAAAAACCAAGAAGGCCAAGAATACATAAGGTCACAGAGTGAGACTTACTTATTCTTTATTAACTATTAAAGTATCTGGGGGTTTTACTTTACAAACTCCAAATTCACATGCTCTTCCTCCAGGCTTCTGGAAACAAGAGACCATGGCCTGCTGGAGTCCTCACACGCAGACATTGTCAAACTACTCCTCGTCAGCATTCACTGCCTCACAGGTATTTCCTGCCTAAATGACAATAAAGGGCCAGCTTCTCAACCCTGCAGTGTAGTAAAATTCAACTAAGAAGGCCAAGTGCTACCACCCGGACCAATGTGGAATGGGTTCTGCCTATAGGGCAAAGTTCACTTGCAAGCATAAGAGTTGGGAATAAAGGGTAAACAGCTAAGAGAAGCAAACACCTAGTTATACCCATATGATGTTTTAACATTTCTTTCACTATTTTCCTTATTTTATATTCATCATTTATTTTTATCCAGACACTCAACCTTAAATGGTCTTATCCACAACAGCAAAACATTTTAACCCTGACAAAGTAGATTACATTCACTGTACTAAATATTGACTTATAAAAGTGAGTATAACAACTCCAGGTTTTAAAGGGCTCCAAAGTAACCTGAAGCCCCTTCCTTGCCCCAGCTGTGATGCCCCTTTGTCAGCCTTTATCAAATAGTTACCTTTTTAAGTTCATCCAGCTTTTGGCTATTTTGCTAAAGGCCTCTGAACCAGGGGCTGTCATAGCTTCAAAGTCAACTAACTGAAAAAGAAATAAATTTGGGAGTGCCATTAAATACAAAGAAAAAAATCACAGATTGAGATCTGTTTGAATCACACACCTTAAAACATAAATCCACAGACTGGGATTCAACATACAACCAAACATTCCCCTTCCAGTTCCAATGTACCTTCCCTTTGGGAATTTTTCCTGCTACTTCTTTTCCACTTGCCATCAGGGCTCCCACGATGACCGAGTAAGCGATTACACTATTTAAATAAAGAACAATGATCAATTTGTGCTGGTCCATAAACAGTTTTCATGTTAAATCTTGCCATGGATTTTCCATCATAAAGATAAAATCTTATTTAATAATTCTTTGGAGTAAAATAGTATATGTTTTATTAAACTTGAAACTATCTCTATTTATTTAAAAATATTTATCAATTTATTAATTTAAGGGTAAAGGTTACCAAGAACATTCCTTTTCTGAGGAACAAAGAAGCGTTTCTTTTTATTAGTAGTTTCTTTCCTATTTGCTTTTACCTATTCTTGTAACATGTTAAAAAAAATGCACAAATATATCTTTAACACCTTCATGAGAGTTAGCTTTTTTTAAATTTTATTTTCAATTATTATGGGCACATAACAGTTGTATAACTTTATATGGCACATGTGATATTTTGACACAGGCATACCATGCAAATTAAATAAGAGTAATTGGGGTATCCATCACCTCAGGTATTCATTATTCCTTTGGATTGGGATATCATTCCAGTCTTTTATTCTAATGTTTGCCCTAACTTATTATTGGAGTTGCTTTGTTGTGCTATCAAGTATTTTTCATTCTATCTAACTACTTTATTTTTGCACCCGTCTGTACTGTATCTTCCACTCCCAGATACCCTTCCCAACTTCTGGTAACCATCATTCTATTCTCTGTCTCCATGAGATCAATTTTTTTACTATTTAGCTCCCACATATGAGTGAGAACATGACAGACATATCTTTCTGTGCTTGGTTATTTCACTTAATCCTCTCTAGTTTCACGCACATTTGTTGCAAATGGCAGGATTTCATTCTTTGTTTGGCGTTGCTATATAATATTCCATTGTGTATATGTACCACAATTTCTTTATCCCTTCATCCACTGATGGATACTCACGTTGATTCCAAATCTTGGCTACTGTGAATAGTGCTGCAATAAACATGGGAGTGGAGAGATCTTTTCAATATACTGAATTCCCCTCTTCAGATACATACTCAGCAGTGGGAGTCATATATTAGTCATACAGTTCTCCACAGCTGTCACACTAATTTATAATACTACCGACAGTGGACAAAGGTTTCCCTATCCCTACTTCTTCACCAGCATTTGTTATTGACTTTTTAATTTTTTTTCACAAAAGCCTTCTTAACTGTGGTGAGAGGATATCTCATTATAGTTTTGATGTGTATTTCTCTGATGAATAATGATGTTGAGCACTGTTCACATGCCTGTTGGCCATTTGTATGTCTTCTTTTGAGAAATGTCTGTTCAGATCCTCTGCCCATTTTGAATCAGATTATTTTCCTCTTGAGTTGCTGGAGCTCCTTATATTTGAGTTGTTAGTCCCTTGTCAGATGACACTTTACAAATCTTTTCTTCCATTTTATAGGCTGTCTCTTCCCTTTGTTCATTGTTTCCTTTGCTGTGCAGAAGCTTTGTAGCTTGATATCATCCAATTTGTCCAATTTTGCTTTACCTGTGCTTTCAGGATATTACTCAAGTAATTCTTGCCTAGATTCATACTCTGAAGCATTTCCCCAAGTATTTTCTTTTAGCAGTTTCATACTTTCAGGTCTTAGCCTTAAGTCTCTAATTCATTCTTATTTGATTTTTGTATTTAGTGGGAGACAGAAGATCTAGTTCCATTCTTCTGTATAGGGAGATCCAGTTTCTCCAGCACCATTTACTGAAGAGACTATCCTTTCCTCACTGTATGTTCTTGGCACTTTTGTTGAAGATGAGTTCACTATAGATGTATAGATTTATTTCTGGGTTCTCTATTCTGTTCCATTGGTCTATGTGTCTGTTTTTATGACAGTACCATGCTGTTCTGGTTATTATAACTTTGAGTATAATTTGAAGTTAGGTAATATGATCCCTCTAGTTCTGTTTTTTTCCACTCAGGATGGCTTTGGCTATTCTGTGTCTTTTGGAGTTCCATAAGCATTTGAAGATTTTTTTCTATTTCTGTGAAGAATGTCATTGGTATTTTGATGGGGATTTCACTGAATTTGTAGATTGTTTTGGGTATTATAGACATTTTAACAATACTAATTATTCCAATTCAGGAGCATGGACTACCTTTCCAATTTTTGCGTCTTCTTCAATTTCTTTCATCAATGTTTTAAATTTTTCACTGTAGACATCGTTTACTTTATTGGTTAAGTTTATTCCTAGGTATTTTATTTTATTTGTATATATTATAAATCAGATTATTTTCTTGGTTTCTTCTTCAGATTGTTTACTGTTGGCATATACTAGTTCTGATTTTTTGTATATTGATTTTGTATTCTGCAACTTTATCAAATTTGTCTTTCAGTTCTAATAGTTTTTTTTTCTTTCTGCTAAGTCCTTAAGTTTCCCTAGATATAAGGTTGTATCATTTGCAAAGATAATTTGACTTCTTCCTTTCCAATTTGGGTGACCTTTATTTTTTACTCTTGTCTGACTGCTCTATCGCACTTCCAGTACTATGTAAAATAACAGTGGTAAATGTGGGCATGGTTGTCTTGTGCCAGATCTTAGAGGAAAGGCTTTCTCTGTTTTCCCCATTCAGTACCAGCTATGGGTCTGTCATATATGGCTTTTATTACACTAAAGTTAAGTTCCTTTTATACCCAGTTTTTAAAGTTTTTATCATAAAGAGATGTTGAATGTTATCAAATGCTTTCTCAGTATCAATTGAAATAATCATAATGTCTTATCCTTCGTTCTGTTGATATGATGTATTGTGTTGATTGATTTGCTATGTTTAACCACCCTTGTATTATTGGGATAAATCCCACTTGGTCATGATGAATCATTGTTTAATGTTCTGTTAAATTCAGTTTGCTAGTATTCTGTTGAGAATTTTTGTATCTATGTTCATCAGAGATATTGGCCTATAGCATTCACTTTTTGTTGTGTACTTTTCTGATTTGGACATCAGTTATACAGGCCTGATAGAATGAGTTTGTGAGTACTCCCTCCCCCTTGATGTTTTGGAATAGTTTGAGTAGGACTGATATTAATTCTTTTTTGAATGTTTGGTAGAATTCAGCAGTGAAGCCACTGGGTCCTAGGCTATTCTTTGATGGGAGACATTTTATTACTGCTTCTATCTCTTGACTTATACTGGTTTATTCAGGGTTTTTGTTTCTTCATGGTTCAATGTTGGTAGGTTGTATGTGTCTAGGAATTTATCCTTTTTTTTTTTTTTTTTTTTTTTAAGATTTCCAGCTTCTTGGCATAGTTGCTCATAGTGGTCTCTAATCATCCTTTAGATTTCTGCAGTATCAGTTGTAATGTCTCCTCTTTCATCTCTGATTTTTATTCATTTGAGGGTTCTCTCTTTTTCTTAGTCTGGTGATATGTGTGCCAATTTATCTTTCCAAAAATCCAACTGTTTTTGTTGATTTTTTGTAATTTTTTTGTTTCAATTTCATTTATTCATACTCTAATCTTTATTTTTTTCTCTTCTCTACCAATTTAGAATCTGGTTTTTTATTTTTCTAATTTTTTGAGATGTATTGTTAGGTTCTCATTTGAAGCTTTTCTGCTCTTTGATATAGGCACCTTATGCTATAAATTTTCCTCTTATTTCCTGTATACCATGGGTTTTGATGTTATGTTGTCATTTTCATTTGTTCTGAGAAATTTTTTAATTTCCTTCTTAACCTCTTTATTAACCCACTGGTCATTCAGAAGCTTAATGTTTGATTTCCATGTGTTTGTAGAGTTTCCAATGTTCCTTTTGTTATTGATTTCTAGTTTTATTGCATTGTAGCCATAGAAATACTTGGCCAGGGGCGGTGCCCAGCCCCAGCCAAAACTGCAAAAGCAAAACAAAACAAAACAAAAAAATCAAAAAGAAAATACTTGGCCAGATTTCAATTTTTTAAAGTTATTATTAATTTTGAGACAGAGTCTCAAGCTGTTGCCCTAACTAGAGTGCTATGGTGTCATCATAGCTCACAGCAACCTCCAATTTAGGCTCAAGTGATCCTCTTGCCTCAGTTTTTTCTATTTTTAGTAGCAATGGGGTCTGTTTTTTGCTCAAGCTGGTCTTGAACTTGTGAGCTCAAGCAATCCACCTGCCTTGGCCTCTCAGAGTGCTAGGATTATGGGCGTGAGCCACCACACGTGGTCTTTTTTTAAAATTTTAAAGACTTGTTTCCTGGCCTAACATATGGCCTATCCTTGAGAATGATCAATGATCTAAGGAGAAGAACATGTATTCCACCACTGCTGGATGGAAACAGTCCATAAATATCTACTAGAGCCATCTATGGTGTAGATTAAGTCCAGTGTTTCTGTGCTGATTTTCTGTCTGGATGATCTGTCCTATGCTGAAAGTGGAGTGCTGAGGTCTCCAGTGATTCTTGTATTGGAGGTCCATGTCTCTCTTCAGCTCTGATAATATTTGCTCTATGTATCTGGGTGCTCCAGTGTTGGGGGCATATATATTTAGGACTGTTATATTCTCTTGCTGATTTGCCCCCTTTATCATTATTAAGATGACCATCTTTGTCTCTTTGTACAGTGTTCATCTTGAGGTCTACTTAATCTGACAGAAGCACAGTGACTCTTGCTCTTTCATGTTTTCCATTTGCAGGGAATATCTTTTTTCAACCATTTATTTTCAGCCTAAACATGTCTTTCTAAATGAAGTGGGTTTCTTTCTTTTTTTTTTTTTTTTGAGATGGAGTCTACACTGGGTAGAGTGCCGTAGCGTCACAGCTCACAGCAACCTCAAACTGTTGGGCTTAAGCGATCCCCTTGCATCAGCCTCCTAAGTAGCTGGGACTACAGGTGCCCACCACAATGCCTGGCTATTTTTTGGTTATAGTTGTCGTTGTTGTTTGGTAGGCCCAGGGTGGATTGGAACCCACCAGCTCCGGTGTATGTGGCTGGTACCTTAGCTGATTGAGCTATAGGTGCCGAACCAATGAAGTGGGTTTCTTGTAGACAATATACAGTTGGTTGTTTTTTGTTTTTTATGCATTCAGCCACTCTATGTCTGTTGACTGGTGAGTTTAGCCCATTCATGTTCAATGTCATGATTGAATGGTAAGGACTTCCTGCTGCCCTATATTGCTTGGTTTCTGGTTGTCTTATGGTGCTCCATAAGGCTTGGCATCAAAATACATATACATGAAATACAATAAACTTTGTAAATACAAATATATTAATCTTATTTTTTAAGCATTAAAAATATTGACCCCCAAAGAAGAAAAGAAGAATATCTTCTCGAATGTTTACAGCTTTGTGTGTGGGAGGATGAGAACCGCTAGGAGTCCAAGGAGGTTGGTAGAAACTCTAGCAGGGTGCCTTTGCCTGCCTGCCTGGGGGCACATGATGCAGGGTCCCTTGCCTCACTCACTCAAAGACAAGAGTGGGACAATGAGTGTGCAGGGCTGGGTAGGAAGTGTTTAGAAATAGTTGTGCTTATGTTTGTGGCAAGAGGAGAGAGGGGGTTGGCTGCTTCTGGGTGGAGTGGGGACAGCAAAACCCAGCAGCAGCAACATGATGCTATGCTTTTCCAAGAACCCACTAGCTTGTGATAATAGCTCTTGCCTTTGAGGACATGCAGCCTAGCAGAGGGGAGAGGATGGCACAGATACCTAGAGAGAAAGATTCTAAGTGCCATGAGTGGACACTGAGGAAAGCAAGTGAGCCTATTCCTGGGGTCACCTACAAAGGAAGATGTCACAGAGGTGACAGACACATGTGCTACATCCTCAAGGACACTAGGGTTGGGGAGGAAGGGGACAGAGGAAAAGGTAAGGTGTGGTAGAGAGGGTAGGTGGAAGATGTGGAAGGGCCATAAGGGAAAAGAAAAGGGCAACTACAGGGAGAGGTGCCATAGCCAAGGCAAACTAGCACAGGGTTGGGACTTGTTGAAGCTGGGACTCTAGGTTGCCAGCCCCGGCCCAGGAAATTACCAGGACGTGGACCGCTGTACAAGCTCACTTGGGGTACAGCTCCCCATAAGTACCAAGGAGCCCATTGTCTCAGTCAGGTCAGAGGTGCCAGAGTGCCTCAAAGGCACAGCCATCAGTTTTAGTAGAAGCATAATAGCAGCAACTAGTAGGACCCTAGTAGGAGGAGCCTCTACTAGCTTCTCCCATGGCTATTACTTAATCCTGTGGCTATTTACACCACAGGTGTGGAGACTGCCAAGCAATGATGTATGTTCTCTCGTGCTCTTACGTGCTACGTGCTCTCATGTTCTTTAACGAGAGACCAATCCCTTCCCCATTCCCTTATTATCAAGGTGTTTCTTTTTTCAGGTTTCTCCTCCAGGAGTGCCACCAAGCTTATACTTGAGCCAGTGGCTTTGGGAAGATTCTGGAGGGCATTGGGACACAGAAGAGAGGAGTAAAACTAGGTGTGGAGAGCTTTGGGAAAAGAGAAACAGAGGCAGAGGAGGAGGAATCCTCAGGCATTGGGATTGAAGAGATGTAGGGATGAGGGAGAGAGGAGGGAACAACTGGAGCTGCACTGCTCTCAATGTCACATGTGAGCCCACGGAGCTGCTGGAGGAGTGGACGGAGGACAGATGCAGGGAGTGCTGTGCTGTGACTGCATAGTAGACCATAGAGCCGGTGTGAACAGGCCTCATGTACATTTATGTGGTGGACACGACTAGCAACAGTTATGCTGATCACATAATATTTACATTCCTCTTTAGTTTAATGCCTTTTAAATACTACTACTACATTTAGGCAAGTTTTACTTTCTGAAGCATTTATCAAAGATAAAGACATTTAAGCATATTCTTTTTTGCCAAAACAACTCAGGTCATGCCCTTCAATGACATGATTCAGTGCACACTGTAGTGGGAAAAAGAGACAAAAATGAAAACTCTGCAGACATATCCTTTGTTTTGATGATACCTAAAAAACTACTGATGCACTCATACAAGTAGCAAGAATTTATCCAAAATAAAAATAGTAAGGAATGAGTGGGACCCAAAAGTGTAAAACATTAGGATTAAAGGTCAACTGACAGCCAAAAAATGGAAGAGGGAAAAGAAGGGGAGAGAAGGGGCTGGCCAATGCCAAAGATTAAAACACACAGAGCTCAATGTGTGACACACAGTAAAGCTCTAGAGCAGTGGTTCTCAACCTTCCTAATGCTGCAATGTATTTTCATTGTTAAAAAGGAGTTGCAACCCACAAGTTGAGAACTGCTGCTCTAGCCTTTTACATGTTAGCACACTACATTAAACGGTCTTTCATAATTCTGTAGATGATGTGGCAGATCAAGGAAAGAATTTTTAAGTGAATTTGAAAAAAACGGGGGGTTTCTCACCAATCCTTGGTGTTCTTTTTGTTATATCCATAACAGGAGGGGTAAGCAAACAAGAACATGTTTCTAAGCTTGAAAATTTTTTAATGACAAGTATCACTAACCTGGATCCTCGAGAAAGTGGCATTAAATTGTAAAAGTAATAAACTAAGGATAAGATTAAGTTGCAGACAGCATCAGCCTCCTAGAAAAAAAGACATAGGCTCGTGAACTTAAATATTTGATTACAAACTAAACTTCCATTAGGTGACGAGATACAGATGAATCACTTATATCAGCAAAAGGGCTATTTCATTCCTCTCATATAAGAATCCACTTTTCACATTCTTAAATATTCTATACTCCTTTTTATCATTTTTCCATTAAATGGACATATATACAGTTCAGTTTGATGTCTTCCTAGCTGTTTCTTTTTTCTTTTTTTTTGAGACAAAGTCTTATTATGTTGCTCTTTGTAGAGTGCTGTGGCTTCACAGCTCATAACAACCTCAAACTCTTTGACTTAGCAATTATCTTGCCTCAGCCTTCCAAGTAGCTGGGATTACAGGTGCCTGCCACAATGCCCAGCTATTTTTTTGTTGCAGTTGTCATTGTTGTTTAGCTGGCCTGGGCTGGGTTCAACCCTGCCAGCCTCGATGCATGTGGCCGGCACAGAACCACTGCGCTATGGGCGCTGAGCAACCTAGCGGTTTCTTAAGCTGTGACCCTTTGATAAACATAAAAATCTTAGTCTCCTTTAGTGTTATCTGAAATGTCAAAATACATATTATGATTAAAATTTTAAAAAGCATTTGTTAATATAGATATGCTTTCTTAAACAACATGTATCCCTACTTCCAAGATTCAGGCAAATCCCTGCCCCAATACTGAAATGAAATTTATTTGATAAATA
This sequence comes from Galagoides demidoff, assembly GCA_963574575.1. NCBI lineage: Eukaryota > Metazoa > Chordata > Mammalia > Primates > Galagidae > Galagoides > Galagoides demidoff. The sequence goes on from CAUYQV010081800.1 coordinate 18,303, forward strand.
TGCTTAATTATGTAGATTATGTAATTAAACATCAGAGGATGTTAGAGGCATCTGTTGCAGAATACAGGATAAGGCCATGGTGGGGAGAGAATGCCTACCACAAACTCCTGCTGCACAGAGCCCACATCTAGCAAGGGCAGGCCACAGAGGGGAGAGGCTACAGACTAGGAATGGGTCACTAAATGCAAAGTGTAACAATAGAAAAGTGTAATGATAACAACTCCAGTGTACTTCAGACTTTTTTTTTTTTAATTTTTTTAATTTTTTTTGAGATAGAGTCTCACTTTGTCACCCTTGGTAGAGTGCTGTGGTGTCATAGATCACAGCAACCTTGAACTCTTGGGATCAGGTGATCCTCTCACCTCAGCTTCCCGAGTAGCTGGGACTACAGGCACCTACCACAACACATGGCTAGTTTTTATTTTTATTTTTTTAGAGACTGGGTCTTACTCCTGCTCAGGCTGGTGTTGAACTGCTCGGCTCAGGCGATCTGCCTGCCTCAGCCTCCCAGAGTGCTGGATTATAGGCGTGAGCCACTGCGCCCAGCCCTTTAGGGCACTCTCTTTGCTGTAAACTACTAAGAACACACCATCTGGCTTAAATGCAAAAGCTCATTACAAATATATGGTTATAAGCAAAAACCACAATAAAGGGAAGAAAATGTAAGAAAAAGGTGAAGCACAGGCCATTTTCATTACTGACCAACTTTTTCATTTAAATTTTGTTAAAGTCTAAACTTAGGATAATGCACAGTAGTAATGACATAAGTAATTCACATATCATCCTACCCCATTGCTCTATTTACTAAATATAGGAAGTTTTTATACTAAAAATATTACAGGTCCATTCAATCTGATTTCAAGCATAAGATGTACAGTTTCAATGAAAAGGAAGAGGTTTTAAAAAGCTTATAAAAAAAATCACAGGTAGAGTGGAAATGATAGAAAAAAAGAGAGACCTACCCCAAATTCTGAAGAAAGAATCAATACTTTTCCTTTTGCTGTCAGATCTTTATAAAGTGCATCTATTTCAGCATGATATAATTGTGTCCTTTCTTCTGTGGTTTGAGTTTCCACAGAAAATAGTATATTGCCAACTCTGAAAGTACAAGAATGGGTGTCAAAGGCATGCATTATATAGTCTGAATGGCAAGTACAGAAAGTTTAAAAAAGAAAAGCAAACAGCATGGTTTTGTGGCACTAAACACATCTAACTGAAGACGGGGAGGTATGTTTTATAAGAATTTTTTTCCATAAAATATAGTATTTTCCTCATAATTTAAGTGACCAGCTACGTGTTTGCTCACACTAAGTGTAACCAAAAGCACTTAGTAAATGAGCTTATGTGACATACGGGGAAACAATTAGACATATGAAGAATGCATTTCAACACCCCTTTGTGCCATTTCAAACACATATCCCTAAATACTTTCTCAGCCGCCACATTAAGTTAGATGACCAGGAGCAAGAACTGTGCACAGGAGGAAAGTTCAGGACTAAACTGGTTTGTCTTTCTGGGCCTCTGTTGCACACTTAGCCTCATGCACAATGGACACTGTGCACTTGATGCCACAGGTATTTACTGTATAACATCATTAGCAAAATGGCACTTAGTTCTCAGATTCTACAAAGAAAAGCACAACCACTGCTTGGAGTGGAGGAGGGAGGGAGAAACAGGGGCTGCCAAGTTATTCTGAGATCATGCCTAGGGCATAATGCAGCTCACCAGTGGTTCAAAAGATTAGAGTCAACCTGACTTGGCAGACATGGGGAAAAGCAGGAAGGTCTCATGGGAGAAGTGGGGTCCTGAAGGCTGGGGCAGGATGAGAGACCCCAACACAGGCAAAGGGGAGGTGAGCCTGGGAACGAGCAGTCAGCGAGACTAGCAGGCCAGGTTCTCACAGGAAGATGGTCTATGACAAGTAGGATATGTCAGAGGCCACGTTGTAGGAGGCTGGGCCCGCCTGGCCCAGAGCTGGTTTTAGCTGCGACAGACAATGGCAGGGTATGGAGAGGGAAGGACTTTTTGGAGCCTGGGGAATGGAGGTTTGAGAGTACTGCTGAAGCAGATGGAGACATGACACCAGGCACAAGTCTACTCAGAGGTAGGAGGCCCACACCAAGGGAGGCAGTAGATAGGGGGAACAGGCAGGTGGGGAGAGGTGCCTTGTTCCAGGAACAATCCACTGTTCAGCTGCCCCTTGAAGAACACAGCTCTGAACTACACAGGTGCACTTACCTGTGCATATAGATTTTTGCTCCTGCCACCATGAGACAGCAAGGCCAGCCCCTTCTCTGCCTACTCAGTGTGAAGATGGTAAGGATGAAGACCTCTACACATACTTAGTCAGTAGGAAATATATTTTCTCTTCCTTACCATTTTCTTAATAACAATTTCTTTTCTCTAGCTGACTTTCTTATAAGAATACAGTATACACATATAATACAGATACAAAATACATATGAAGCGACTGTTTAGGCTCTTGGTAAAGTTTTAGAGGAGTCAGCAATATGCACATTTTTGACTGTGTGGAGGGAAGTGGGGTTTGGTGTCTCTATCCCGTACGTTGTTCAAGGGTCAACTGTAATCTTTAGTTATTCCACTTCTGCCTAGGAATTTGATATACATCGTGGACGTGAAAAGGTAGGGAAACTTTTTAACACTACATAGAATACCCAGAATTGTTTGGGAGGAGGGGGTGGAGAATGATCTTTACTGGGAAAATACTCAGATAAACATTACAGAGTAGAGACTGAGACTTTAAGGACATAGAAATGCTGTAAGATCTGGCAGGTGCTTTACTGGTGCTCACTCCTGCAGGCCTGTTTAGACTGTGGGAGTGAAATCACATGAGAAAGCCAAAGCCCAAGAGGCAGAGAGGCTGGAAGCCGTGAGCCCACCACAGAGCTGGCAGAGACTGTGGGGAGGGCTAAGCTTCCACGGGCTGTGCCCCTGAAGAAGGGGTGGGTGGGTGCATGCATGTGTGTGCATGATGCATGTATGTGCGCGCATGCATGCGATGTATGCACGTACGTGCGTGTGCCCGATGCACGTATGTGCATGATACATGCGAGGTATAAACTAATTTCACCAAAATTCAAGGTATACAGAGGTTGCCATGTGAAGTTTGGATTTCAGAAGTAATTAAAACTTTAATAAAAACATTCAATAGTGTTATTTATAAAGTAAAAAAATGGGAAACACCCTGAACGATCAATTTAAAAAATCAGTAAGAAAAATTCTAGAACAGAGTACTTTGCAGCTACTAAAAATGCTTATATGGGACTGGTAAAATGATCATTATAATGGTAAGCATAGAAAAGAAACAGGTCGCAAAGTAATATGTACAGTATAACTTCAGCTTTAATAAAAATAACTTGATTTTTATTTTGTTAAATAAAATAAAAACAAATAAAAATAAGGTGGATCCTTCAAAGCTCATTTGTATATTCTAAACTTTCTACAATAAGACTGTACTACTCATGTAATTATTAATTAAAGTCTATATATTTTTTAAAAATCCTATAATGGCCTTCAGTTTGCCAACTCATCTCCTTTCATTTTATTAATAAAAGCCCCCTCCCCAACCTCCAATAAGGAATGCCAAGAATCTGAAGAATGCTTTTCACAGACTATATTAGACATGGTACTTAATATCCAGAAAGCTGTTAAATTTAGCACATTCAAAAAATGAAATGTGTCTGCTGGTGCAATACTGTGGATACCACATTAAATGAAATACCTGGTTAAAACTGTGCACTAGACCTAGCTGCTTTTCATTTCTGGATCTTAGATATAAAGCACAAGCTTGATAGAACCAACCTTGTGGCAACACAGAGCAGGTGCCACATCCTGCTCTGGTCCAGCCTATGCCCACATTAGGAAGCACACATACTTGTCTCCTGTGATAGTAATCGTGAATCCATCATATTCCTTCCCTTGGTCTTTGAGGCTGGGAACTTTTGTGTTCACGGTGAACCCGTCCTTCGTTTTAGTATTAAACTGCTTTCAGGGAAAAAGAAAATTCACATTACCAGCTGCTATTCTGCAGTGCTGAAGCCAACTAACCTGTTTTTTAAGAGGGTCGAAGAAGTGACCTGATATAAGAGGCGGCGCATTCTCTGTCCTGGCAATTAGTGACCAAGAACATCTCAGCCTGTCTTCACGTTCCAGAGGCCAGTGGGGAACCTCAGCAACAAAAGCTCCCTTAATCATCAAGGGCACTGGTCAATTAATTCTAAGAGTGAGTATTTTTCTCACATCCATCTTAGTGGGCACAACTTTGTTAACAGAATAATTATACCAAACATCTTAAAACTCAAAGAAGCAACATATTCACACTGGACAGCCTTCAAAGCAGAGTCTGATTTTTCTGAAAAGTTCTCAGAATTATATTAGTAATTGGAGACCTATATACTCACACACACATACCTTTGCAGACCATAGAGAAGTATGTTAAAGGAATTATTCAGAATCAGGAACAGATCTCAGAGTGATGGGTATGAATGTAGTTTCAGATGACATCTTTCTAAGTAAAACATTCCATCTATTACATTCTATGAGATATTAATCCATCCAATAAAATTTCTAATTGAATCCCCTACCCCCAAATAAAACATCTGGGATGAACCTGAAATGCAAATAGATTTTGTCATTATTCTAGAAAAATGCCCCCCCCCCAAAATTAATTTCCTTAATATTGCCAATTTTTTTCAGGATTGAGGAACTTGGCTCGGTGCCTGTAGCTCAAGCAGCTAAGGCGTCAGCCACATACACTAGAGCTTGTGGGTTCAAATCCAGCCCCAGCCTGCTAAACAACAATGACAACTACAACTAAAAAATAGCCAGGCGTTCTGGTGGGTGCCTGTAGTCTCAGCTACTTGGGAGCCTGAGGCAAGAGAATCGCTTGAGCCCAGGAGTTGGAGGTTACTGTGAGCGGTGACACCACGGCAATCTACCCAGGGTAACAGCTTGTATTCGAGAGACTGAGGCAAGAGAATCAGTTGAGCCCAGAAGTCTGAGGGTCCTGTGAGCTATGATGCGGCAGCACTCTACGGAGTGTGACAGAGTGAGACTCTGTCTATAAAGAAAAAGACAAGGTATAGTTACTATCTTAGAGACTTTGCCCTTGGGAAGGTGAGGTCTGCATGGAGACATCGAGGGAGCTGGGTAGCGGCAGGGTAGGTATGCAAACCTAGGCCTCTGAATTATGATCCAAGTTACTTGTTGAGATGCTGCCCTAGCATTTTATTTTATTATTTTTTTGGTATATTTTAACTTGGTTTTTCATTGATGGCATGCTGTGTGTTTCAGCAGAAGCTGCCAGAAGCCATTTCACCAAGCACTTTACACCCTCAAATATTTGGTTGCAGGTACTCCGTGTGCCTTGTAAAGCACCAATGTGCCCATGATCCTGAGCTAAAATGAGATGCAAAATGCAGAGGACAGTGCCAGTGGGCGTCAAGGATGGCGCTGCTCTAACTCTCCCAGGCTGTGTGCTAAGTGACACAGCCAAGTTGTCCATTTTGCTTTTCTCTTTAAATAAAGACATATATAAAATATTAAAATCTCCCTTAGCCAAGAGTTTTTATTCTGCCTAATACCACAGTGAATTTAAGTGCCTTAAACACCTACAGAAAGGCAGGTGAAAACCTCTGAGACACATTCCAGCTGCTATCTGGTACAGCCCAGCAGCCCCTGGTGAAGCCATTCTGCCCTCTGGAGGGCACTGAGGGAATTTATGGGAACCTTGTTGTTACAGTGACTGGGTAGATGGGGTCACGAGTATGAGACGTCCCACAGTGCAGGGGATTATCACATATCACGTATGACTTTCCAAGGTCCTGGTGGACTATGAAGCAGATGAGAATTACCTGTTTATATTTAATAATTACCTGGGGCTGGAACCAGATCCCATCCTGCACTTAACATGCTATTTGTTACGCAGTCTTCATATACACTGAGCTGAATGCACATGCACGGAGTAACGAGTGTCACACACAGCTTGGAGCATCATTAAGCATGGTTTACCATTTCAGAAAATCATGTTGCCAATGACAATGCGGCTCACCACACAGCACACAGGTACAGGGCTGCATTTGTAGCTGACACATTCTCCATGATTTTAGGCACGGGTACGAGCTGCTGGTTCTTCTTCCTGGCTTCTCCACAAGGCACGCCCAGATTTCAACATAACAAAATAGGTGTGAAATGAGTAGAAGCGACCTTTCATAACTCCCTTAAGGCATAAAACTGAATTTGTGTGGGAAGTTTTTTCACATTCCCTATGAATTTCATCTTAGTGCAATAAAGGACTCAGTGGAACTCAGGCAGTCTGTCCAGAATCACTGCTCTTCAGCAGGCAAGAACCTGGGACAAAACCCAAGGCTCGCTGTGCCCAGTGGCAGACGTGGCACTCTGTTCATGATTTGCCGCCTCCTGGTTACTCCTTAGGGACGGGCACACTTCACTTATTCACACAAGTGGCCTAAGTTTGCAATGAATCGGTCTCATCTACTGTAGATACATGGAGAACATTGATTCAGGTTTCACATTAATGCTCAAATCACTGATCGTAAAAGCACATCTAACAAATGTTGCCAGGTTTTGGGGTAGTTTAACTTCTACGAGGAGAAAAGTTCATACAGTTCTGATATCTTCATAGATTGTACTTTAATCGATATAATTTTGGTCCTTGTTGTGGGACCAAACAGCCCACACACGCGCTCTTTCTCCTCGGCATCTTCCTCGCGTAGCTGCAATCACGTGTGTCCAGCTTCTTTGGCTCAGCATGTCTATGAGATTCACCTATGTGGCTGCAAACAGCAGTTGCCAACTAGTGTTCTACCACTAGTCTCTGCAGAGAAACACTGACTGATCCCATAAATCCCCCAACCTAGAAGACTACCCCGGGTCCAGGAAGGCTATGAACTGGCAACAAGCCTTGGGGCCCAGGCAAATCCAGAGAAGCAGTTTCTCTCTGAGGACGGGCCATACACTTTGACCTCACTACACCATGCAAATAAAAAGGGTGGGATTGCTGGGAATCCACACTGGGTCCTTGCTGGGCTGCATGAGGAGACGCAGGATGTCCTGCAGGCTCCTTCTCTGCCTAGCACCCTTCTCTAAAGCCAACTAAACCTATCTGAGCCTAAGACCATGTACGACACGAGGCTAGAAATCTTTTTTCTTTTAGTCTCCACCTCCCTGCTGAGATCCTCCATCACTAGGTTCATGCTTTCCTTTAAGCCCTTGAACACATTTAGGAAGCAGATAAGACTTTAAAGAGAGCAAATTCCACCATCTGGATCATCTTGGGGTCTGTTCCTGGTAACTGTTTTTTTTTTTTTTTTTTTTTTTGCTGGGGACTGGGTTTGAACCCGCCACCTCCAGCATATGGAGCCAGCACCCTACTCCTTTGAGCCACAGGTACCTCCCCCTGGTAACTGTTTTTATATTTCTTTTTTTTTCTTCTTTTTTACTGCCTTAGTTCTTTTATGCTTCTGTAACAGAAAATTTGAGACTGGGTAATTTATAAAGAACAAAAACTTAACTTACTCTATGACAGTTCTGGAAACTGGGGACTCCAATACCAAGGTACCAGCACTTGGTGTGGGGGACTTCTTCCTCACATGATTGAAGGCCAAAGTGCAAAGAGAAAGCCTGGTCCTGACAGCCATTTTTATAAAGGGACCATAGACTCTTCACCCTTGTGATCTAAACACTTCCCATCAGAGCTCACCTCACAATGTCATTTCATTCGGCATTAAGTTTCCAATACATATATTCTGGTGAGACATATTCAAACCATAGCATTCACTTCTCCAATAAGTGAGGTGTGGGGGGCCAAAAAGCGTGACAACACTGAAGACCCTTGATTTTAGCCAAGGCAGTGTGTGCTCCCCAGTCTTCCCCTCCCCCGAAACACACTTGCGAGATTTTCAAAAAAATTACGTGCCCCACCCTGTCTGCACACATCCTGTTACTGAAAAACCCCCATGCAACCACAGCCAATTTCCCGCTTAGCTATTTTCCTTGCAGTTATCAGTTCTTTGTTTAGACTCAAAATGGCACCCGTTCTGCGCCCACCCAACCAGCTAACGGCCTGAGCCTCAAATCTGCCAATCAGCAAAGGACACATTTCCTCTTTACTCCTCCTCCCACTCCCTCCGCCCCCTGTTCGCCTGTAAGCTTTAAAAACCGGCCTTTCGCAGCCATTAATCAGACCTTGACAAGAAATCTGCTTGGTCTCGTTCTCTCTTTCTCGCCCGTTCTTTTTCAGGCTCGGTCCCCCTCGCCCCCACGAATAACCGTGTCCCGCTGGACGGGACAGTAAGGAATAAGATTATTTTGCCTGCTTTAAAAGGATAATGAGTTTCTTTATATTAAATAATAGCTGTGTACATTAATGCAATCATGAGGTACAATGTGCTGGTTTTATAAACAATTTGAAATGTTTTCATCAAACTGGTTACCATAGCCTTCATGGCATTTTCTTAGTTACTGTGTTAAGACATTTATATTTTACACCTAGTAAATTTCACACGTACGC
>CAUYQV010081803.1:0-26260 GCA_963574575.1 Galagoides demidoff
CTGCACACCTCTCTGGGAGGTGGCTTTGTACACAAAATAGGAATCATGGGTGATGGTGGCTCTGGACTCGTCTTATAGCTTTATGACCAGGAGAAAAGGAATCTACCCTGCTAGGTCCAGTTGAAAAAGTTTCAAGGAGGGATTTTACTTGACCTAGTTTGAGTCCATCCTGAACTGTACGTTATGACTGGGGCACAGGTTGACTGACCCAGCCTGGGTTACAAGGCATCTCCATGGCGGTTAGGCTGAGGTAGGTAGGAAGGCAGAATCTGCTGAGCAGTGGGTTGTGGGGCAATCTAGCTCATTGCTGTAGTGGGCGTCATTCATTTTCAGAAAGTGAAGAAATATAGATGAGCAAAAGAAGACTTAACAAATAAACAAGTAAAAATACACACCCTCATAATCTAGTCAACCAGAACCACCTACTTTTACTGTTTAAGCAGGGCCTTCCTGACTTATTTGAGCATATATTTGCATACATATTTTAACAAAAATAGAAAAGTATGTAATGCTTTTACTAAGGCATATGCTGCTACTTTTAAAAATATTTTTAAAAGTGTATTTAGAAGTATTTAAAAATTTTTTTTAAATGTTTAAAAGTTTTTTTGTTTTTTTTTTTGAGACAGAGCCTCAAGCTATCCCCCTGGGTAGAGTGCTGTGGCATCACAACTCACAGCAACCTCCAACTCCTGGGCTCAAGCGAGTCTCCTGCCTCAGCCTCCCAAGTAGCTGGGACCACAGGTGCCCACCACAACACCAGGCTATTTTTTGGTTGCAGCCGCCATTTTTGTTTTGGTGGGCCCGGGCGTGATTCAAACCCGCGCCTTAGCCACTTGAGCCACAGGCACCAGGCCTTGAAATAGTTTTAATGAGCAAAATAGTACAGAGAGTTATGATATACTTTCGCTTTGATTACCTTAATGTCAATAACATATTCTCAGAGTACAATGATTTATAAAACAAATTAACATTGATACCATGCAGTTCACTAATCTCCAGGGTTTGTTTGTTTGTTTTTATTTAGTTTTTGAGACAGAGTCTCACTATGTTACCCCTGGTAGAGCACTGTGATGTCATAGCTACAGCAACCTCAAATGCTTGGGTTTAAGACAGCGGTTCTCAACCTGTGGGTCACAACCCACAGGAACTGTATTAAAGGGTTGCAGCATTAAGAAGGTTGAGAACCACTGGTTTAAGAGATTCTCTTGCTTTCACCTCCCAAATAGCTGGGACTACAGGCACCTGCCACAACACCTGGCTATTTTTTTGTTGCTGTTGTTGTCATTGTTGTTTACTACGCCTAGGCCAGTGCATGGGTGCCCTAACCACTGAGCTATGGGCACTGAGCCTGTTTGTTTTGTTTTTTGAGACAGGGTCTTTTTCTGTTGCCTGGCTAGATTGCAGTAGTGTTATCATAATTCACTGCAGCCTCAAACTCCTGGGATTAAGTGACCCTCCTGCTTCAGCCTCCCAAGTAACTCAGACTATAGGCATGTGCCATCACACCTCGATAATTTTTGTTTTGTATTTTTTGTAGAGACAAGGTCTTGCCATGTTGCCCAGGCTGGTCTTGAACTCCTAGCCTCAAGTGATCCTCCCATATTGGCCTCCTAAAATGCTAGGACTGAGCAGCCTATCCCAGGCTGGGACTCTTTGTCCTGAGGAGATCTGCCCTGTGTAAGATGTTCAGCAGCATCCCTGGTGCCACCCAACAGATGCCAGTAGCATACCCCCACACCAAACTTGTGACAATTAAAGCTATCTTCAGATATTGCCTACTGCTATTGGGGGATTGAGGGTCTGGTTGCCCTTGGAAGTGGGTCAGAAAGCCAGTCTGACACCCTACTGGGAGTCAAATCTTTGGAGCTTGGGCTTAGAGTCATTTCCTCAGCACCCGCAGTTGTCTCATCTATAAATGAGGGAGAATGATGTCTGTCTCACACAGGGGGAAATCTGTAGTGAGAATTTATCATTATTCAGAGACCTTGCAGGTTTTAGGGTGACAGACTTGGAGCATGCTGCCCCTTGTTGGTGAGTAGGTGGGAGTGCACCCCATGGCTCATGGGCTCAGGGCATTAGGGAAACAAAGGTCCCTGCCAGGTGGGAAGCAGGTGGGTTGGCTAGTGAGGGGCTCTCTCTAAGACAGCCAGGGAAACCCCAAATAAGTCCAGCTAGGGTATGTAGCAACCAGGGGAGTCAGTGGGGATGGGCCATTTTCCTAGCATTTGGGTCAAATGTTTACTGATGTTAAAAAACAGTTGGGCCAGGCTGGGCACGGTAGCTTATGCCTATGATCCTAGCCCTCTGAGAGGCTTAGTTGGAAAGATCACTTGAGGTCAGGAGTTTAAGACCAGCTTGAGCAAGAGTGAGACCCTGTCTCTACTAAAAATAGAAAAATTAGCTGGGTGTTGTGGTGGGCATCTGTAGCTCTTGGGAGGCTGAGGCAGGAAGATTACTTGAGCCAGGAGTTTGAGGTTGCTAAGAGCTAGGCTGATGTCACAGCACTCTAGCTTGGGCAATAGAGCGAGACTGTCTCAAAAAAAAAGTTGGGCCAACTTCATTTATTTCCCTCTCCCTTTTCCCTTTTTCCTAGAGATCTGAAGATCTGTTTTTTGTTTTTTCGTTTGACACAGAGCTTCAAGTTGTCACCCTGGGTAGAGTGCTATGGCATCACAGCTCACAGCAACCTCCAACTCCTGGGCTCAAGTGAGTCTCCTGCCTCTGCCTCACAAGTACCTGGGACCACAGGTGCCCACCACAGTGCCTGGCTATTTTTTGGTTGCAGCCGTCATTGTTGCTTGGCGGGCCCGGGGCTGGATTCGAACCAGCCAGCTCAGGTGTATGTGGCTGGCGCCTTGAGCCACTTGAGCCACAGGCGCCAAGCCAAGATCTGTTTTCTTAAGAATCTCCCTAATTTAGGGCTTGGCTGTACTGGTTTGCATCAGGGCAGGAGCTCAAAGGGTTGTAGTCATGCCTAGCTGCTTGCCTTGTAGTGACTTCTTGTGGCCAGTCTGGTGGTGACTCTAGGCAGTCCCCTCCCAGGCAAGGCTCAGTGGAGAAGGCAGAGGTTGGCCCAAGCTCACCATCTTCTCCTAAACTCACCCTCTTCCAATGCATCTGCCTCAGTAGTGGCCGGACTGGCTCCTGAGTTGCACAGCTGGATACATCACCCACATCACTGAATCCCACTGGTTCTGCTTCTCCCCACCCCCACTGCTGCCCTCCCTTGTTTGAGCCACATTTGTTCTGTTCTACGTGTTGTCTGGGGTCATGCCTCTGGCTGCATTCAGCTGGGAGGTTGGCCAGGGCCAGAATCTTCTAGATAGCTTCACTCTCATGTCTAGTAGCTCTACGGGCTGGGGCCAGGGTGGGAGTGAGGAGATAGCTGGACTTTTCTTTCTAACAGGGTAGCAGTTGGGCTTTGTATGTGTGTAGCTCAGAGCTACAAGAGCAGAGAAGGGAAGCTGCTTGGTCTAGCCCAGGCGTCCTCAAACTATGGCCCGCAGGTCACATGCAGCCCACCTAGGACATTTATCCGGCCCACTGGGTGTTTTTGCCACCGCTGTCTGTCCTGCTTAGTAGCTGACTCAACCGAGGGCCCACTCGACCGAGGGCCCACAGTCCGGCCCTACAACGGTCTGAGGGACAGTGAACTGGCCCCCTGTTTAAAAAGTTTGAGGACCCCTGGAGAACTGGCCAGTGTCCCTTATATAATATTCTATCAGTTAGAGCAAGTCCCAATGGCAAGCCAGGTTTATGGGAGGCTGGGTAGACTCCACCTCTTTTTGTTGTTATTTGTTGCATTCATTGAATTGATTAGTTAATGTTTATTTTTTTAGACTCTACTTCTGAGGTTGAGAGGAACTGGCTGCCATCTTTGTAGGCACCCTCCCATTCCCCCCTAGGTCAGGTCAGGGCAGGGCCCTTCATTAAATACTCACTTGCTCACTTCATTCATGTCTTCATTTCTGCTCAAAAATCATACCATTTCTTGGGTGGTACCTGTGGCTCAGTGAGTAGGACACTGGCCCCATATACCGAGGGTGGCGGGTTCAAACCTGGCCCTGGCCAAACTGCAACAAAAAAATAGCCGGGTGTTGTGGCGGGTGCCTGTAGTCCCAGCTACTTGGGAGGCTGAGGCAAGAGAATCGCCTAAGCCCAGGAGTTGGAGGTTGCTGTGAGCAGTGTGATGCCATAGCACTCTACCAAGGACAATAAAGTGAGACTCTGTCTCTAAAAAAAAAAAAAAAAAAAAACCCTGTTTCCTGACTGTCATTCGTAGCCCCACCCCTGCTCTCTACATCCACCCTGCCTTAATTTCCTATGTGGCACTGATCAACATTTGCCGTCACATTCGACACTGATTTGCCAACTGTCGGTCTTGTCCACTAGACTGTAAGTGCCAAGAGACAGACCATGTCTGTTTTATTCACTGCTGAGTCCCATCGCCTACCAGAGTGCCTGGCCATGGTCTGAGATCAATAAACATTTTCTGAATAAATGAAGGAAGGTTTCCAAGAACATTTCTTTCATAACTCTTTTTTTTTTTTTGAGACAGTGCCTCAAGCTGTTGCCCTGGGTACAGTGCTGTGGCATCATAGCTCACAGCAACCTCCAACTCCTGGGCTTAAGCGATTCTCTTACCTCAGCCTCTGAAGTAGCTGGGACTACAGGTGCCCAACACAACGCCCAGCTATTTCTTGGTTGTAGTTGTCATTGTTGTTTGGCAGGCCTGGGGTGGATTCGAACCCACCAGCCCCGATGTATGTGGCTAGTGCCTTAGCCGCTTGAGCTACAGATGCCGAGCCTCTTTCATAACTCTTGCCCAAGTCCACAGTTACATGTTTATTTGTATGATGATTTGTGCATGGTTTATCTTCTCCTTTGACTAGAAGCTCCACTAGAGTTGGGACAGAGTCTGTTTCTACCTCCCATTCTAATACTAAATATATCCTTAGAGCAGGGTCTGGAGAATAGCAGCCTGCAGTAAATACTGGCTGAATATTGGGAGGGACAGGATGGAGGCCAGAGAGTGAAGCATTCCCCAACAGAGTGTCGTTCCTCATAGCACATAACTGCTAGATCTTGAAGAAGATGGGTTGCTATGGTTTATTTTTATTTATTTTTATTTTTATTTTTGAGTTTACTGTGAGCTATGCCACCAGGACACTCTACCAAGGGTCACAAAGTGGGACACTCTCTCAAAAAAAAAAAAAATTTTTTTTTTTTGAAAACTAATGGGTTGCTATGGTTTAAATGTTTGTCCCCTGCTAGACTCATATTGAAATTTAATTACCATTGTAATAGTATGAAGAAGCTGGACCTTTAAGAAGTGTTTAGGTCGGCTCGGTGCCTGTGGCTCAATCGGCTAAGGCACCAGTCATGTACACCTAAGGTGGCGGGTTCGAATCCCCGGCCCAGGCCCGCCAAACAACAATGATGGCTGCAACCAAAAAATGGCCGGGCGTTGTGGTGGGCACCTGTGATCCCAGCTACTTGGGAGGTGGAGGCAGGAGACTCGCTTGAGCCCAGGAGTTGGAGGTTGCTATGAGCTGTGATGCCATGGCACTCTACCCAGGGGGACAGCTTGAGGCCCCGTCTCAAAAAAAAAAAAAAAAAAAAAAAAAGAAGTGTTTAGGTCATGAGAACTCTGCCCTCACAAATGGATTGATGCTGTTATCTTGGTATTTTAGGAGTGAAGTGACCTCCTCTTTCTCTCTCTCTCTTTTTTTTAGAGACAGAGTCTTACTTTGTCACCCCTCGGTAGAGTGCCGTGGTGTCACAGCTCACAGCCACCTCCAGCTCTTGGGCTTAGGTGATTCTCTTGCCTCAGCCTCCCAAGTAGCTACAGGCACCGGCCCCAACACCTGGCTATTATTTTTGTTGTTGTTGCAGTTTTGGTCAGGGCTGGCTTTGAACCCACCATCCTCGGTATCTGGGGCCAGTGCCCTACTCACGGAGCCCACAGGTGCTGCCTCCCCACCCCCTTCTCTTGGTCTCCCTCTCTTTGCTCTTCTGCTACAGCAGCGGTTCTCAACTGTATTAAAGTGCTGTGGCATTAGGAAGGTTGAGAACCATTGTGCTACAGGATGCCACAGCAAGGCCTTCACTAGTTGCCAGCACTTTGATATCGGACTTCCCAGCCTCCAGAACTACGAGCCAATACATTTTTGCTTATTATAAATTACACAGTATTCTATTATAGCAATACAAAATTGATGTAAATACAAATTTTCTGAATTGATTTTTTTAACCCCCCAGGGAGCTGATGTTTATAGCAGCCACACTGTAAATTTCTTCCATGATATTATGTAAGATCACAGCTTTTCTCTGAGTCTACTGTTCCAAGATCACTCAGGAGCTTGTAAAAAATGCAGGTGCCAGCCATACCCCAGAAGTATTAATGAAGAGCCTCAGGAAGAGGAAGGCCTGACTACCTGCTGGCCCCTCCAGCTCTCCAGGTGATTCTATGCACATTTTGACTATCCTTGCCTTTCCATTTCTATGCTCTAAGTTTGAATTTCTCTGGCTGGTTTTTCTTTTAGAAGACCCTGTGTCTCTTAAGACTTTTGGGGCAGGTGGCGCCCATAATTCAGTGAGTAGGGTGCCGGCCACATGCACTGGGGCTGGTGGGTTCGAACCCGGCCTGGGCCTGCTAAAACAAAAAAATAGCTAGGTGTTGTAGTGAGCACCTGTAGTTCTAGCTGCTTGGGAGGCTGAGGCAAGAGAATCACTTGAGGCCAAAGAGTTTGAGGTTGTTGTGAGCTGTGATGCCAAGGCACTCAACCCAGGGCAACAAAGCAAGACTCTGTCTCAATTAGAAAAAAAAAAAGACCTTGGGGGCTTTATTTATTTCACCAGAAAGATTTGTAAACAAGAAGCCTTTTCCATAATCCCCGAAAAATGAGGCCTGCTCACTCATCTTCTCAGGCTCCTGGAGAGGCCATGAGGTCCATGTGGCTGGGCAGGATGAGCACTCAAGCCATACCAGGTAGGGAAGCAAGCTGGATTCTCTCCTCTTCTGATTTATGCCTGTGGAATTGGGAGGTTTGTGTTTGGAGCTTAGGGAGAGAAGGGGGGTAGTTTTAGTACAGCTAAGAGGAAGCAAGTATTTCCCCAGGGGTGAGGTGGAGCTGGGGAAGGGTGGGCAAGGGATAAAGGGCCTAATCTCCTTATGTAAGAGTCATGAAAGAACTTGTTTTGTAACCTCAGGGCATCAGGCTGCTAAGTTTAGATTTGAACCTGAAACTTTTGAACTTCTGAGGCATCTGAGGCTGCTGTTATCTCTGACTATGCTGGCTCTGGCAGGAAGGGCTTCGCAGGAAGGGCTTTGTCTGTGGCTTGGTAAGATGGTGGCATTAGAGGAAGGAGGGACCTAACAAGTTTTAGGAAAGCTACCACATTTCTAAGGAAAATCCTGATGGTCAGCCTTCTCCTACCGCTCAGCTATCTCTGTCTTGCAGAAAAAGCCAGAGCAGGTCATTGGCTTGGGGACAGGTCATTGGGGGACACGGGTTCAGTGGGCAACTTGGCTACTAATTGGTTGTCTGTCTACCTGTCACTATAGTCAGGACAGAGGAAGAGGCCTTGGTGGTGGGGCCAGGAAAGAAGCAAGCACCTTGCAGCTCCTGGAGGAAGCCCTTGGGGAATAAGAGCCAGTAGGTAGTAAGTAAGGTCCAGACCTCAAGTAGCCAGGAGAAACCAGGAGAGGCCAGCCCTCTTCAGAGGACATTCATGTATGTGTGTGTGTGTGCGCGCGTGCATGCATGGGGGGCACCTGGGGAGCAGGGCAACCTTACTAGGGGCACAGTCCACAAGACCACCCTCAGCGCTGACACCAACAGTGAAGTTAGTCCACAAGGCCACCATCACTGCTGACACCTATTGGAAGTTTAGTGATTGATTTCCCATCAGTCACCTGCCTTTGTGCCCCAGGTCATTCATCATCTATGCAGTGATTCATTTACTCACCATTTACTTCATACCTGAGATGTGGCAGGCACTCTAGGAAGGACACAAGGGTGGACAAAGCAGAGGAGAGGTCTGCATGGGCAGAGCAGTCCCTGCCCTCATGCTGCAGTCTAGGGGGAACGTCAGGTGACCACTTTCACATTTGTCAACCTGTATAATAAAGAGAGGTTCTCTAAAAGAAAATGATGTCTATTTGGGGATAGGGCATTGCAATGGGAATACGCACGTCATGGTAGACTGTGTGTCTACAGGGAGCTAAAGGCAGACAAAGGTTTCTTTTTGAGACAGTCTCACTGTTGTTCTCAATAGAGTGCAATGGCATCACAGCTCACAGCAACCTCAAACTCTTGGGCTTAAGCGATTCTCTTGCCTCAGCCTCCCAAGTAGTTAAGACTACAGGCACCCACCACAATGCCTGGCTATTTTTTTTTGTTGTTGCAGTTGTTTAGTTGGCTCGGGCTGGGTTTGAACCCACCATCCAAGTCATTTTTTTATTTTTATTTTTTGAGACAGAGTTGCACTATGCTGCCCTTGGTAGAGTGCAGTGGCGTCACAGCTCACAGCAACCTCAAACTCTTGGGCTTAAGTCGTTCTCCTGCCTCAGCTTCTCAAGTAGATAGAACGATAGGTGCCCGCCACAACACCCGGTTATTTTGTTGTTGCAGTTGTCACTGTTGTTTAGCTGGCCTGGGCCGGGTTTGAACATGCCAGCCTCAGTGTACATGGCTGGTGCCATAATCACTGTGCTATGGTGCTGAGCCAAGACAAGGACAATTGTTTTTAAAGGACAATTGAGGAGGATTCCATAATTGTTCTGAGATAGCTATCCATGGCTACAAGGATCGGTAATAAGGGTGCCACCAGTCTGAGGTAGGACAGGCCATTTGTGGGCAGATGTCTTTACGGAAGTATTTTTTGTATAAGGCTGTGACAGCCATTATGCGAGGTTGCAGCTTTTTCAGTTTTGGGATAGTTCTTGTTCTAAGGCTCAGGTGCACTACCTTCCTTTGTTCTACTTTGTTCCACTTTTTTTTTTTTTTAAATTTTAACATAAGGGACTCTATTTTTATTTTTATTTATTTTTTTCCTTTTTGACACAGTGTCTCACTCTGTTGCCACAGGCTAGAGTGCCATGGTGTGGTTCACTGCAACCTCAAACTCCTGGACTGAAGTGATCCTCCTGCCTCAGTCTCCCAAGCAGCTGGGACTACAAGTTCCAGAAACAATACCCGGCTAATTTTCCTATTTTTAGTAGAGATGGAGTCTCGCTCTTGCTCAGGCTGGTCTTGAACTTTTCAGCTCAAGGGATCCTCCCACCTCACCCTTCCAGAGTGCTAGGATTAGAGGCATGAAACCCGGCCCCGGCTCCATTTGATTTTGACACTTTCACATATTTGATAATTCACTAGAAAGGCTCACAAAATTCACTGAGAACTTTTTTATACTCACATTTACAGTTTATTTCAGGGGAAGAATGTAGATTCAAATCAGCCACGGAGGAGATGTGTGAGCAGAGTCTAGGAGGGTTCCAAGCACAGAGATTCTAGTTGTCTTCTTCCATCAATGACGTGTGACAATACACACACAGTGTTGCCAGCCAGGAAAGCTCACCTGAGCCTTAGTATGTAGAATTGTTACTGGGGCTCTGTGGACAAATGCCCACATGGCTGACATAAGCCTCCAGTCCTTTGGATGTCCAGCTTCTCACACTTCCTGAATCACGTATTAGTTTATCCCCACCCAGACATTGTTAGTTTATCTGGTGTGGCCAGCCTCTGCCCTAAATACACTATCTGGCATGATGTTAGGAGGACTTAGAGATTACCTTCCAGGAGCTGAGGGCAAAGGCCAGCTCTCTCCTTGGGCAAGGTTAAATTCTTTTCACTGGCAGAGTTTAAACAGTTGTTAGCCCACACTGAGCTTGTGAGTCCATTCTCCCCAGAGGATTGACAACCCACAGGGCATAATTCCTGGCTTTCCTTGGGGTGTGGCACCTGCTTAGAAGGGTGGTGAGCCACTCCACGTCAGTTACTTGCCTTTATGCCTTGGGTCATTCATCATCTATTCAGTTACTCATTTACTCACCGAGGACACAAGAGTGGACAGAGCAGAATCACTCTAGCATGTACTCTAGATAATTAAGAACAAACCAATAATTAAGTAATTATAAATTGTGCTACATGCCATGAAGAAAATAAAGGGCTGAGCTCAGGGTAAGGATAGAGGGGAGAAAATAATCTGTCTTAGATTTTTGGAAGGGAAGGCAAGTTTGAGAAGATTCTATTTAAGCTGAGCCCCAGAGACGGAGAAGGCACCAGCTATGGGGGGAGAACGTGCCCAGCAGAGGGGAGCATGGGTGGTGGGTGCCATTGGTGCTCCATACAGACTGTGAAAGCAGAAACATACTCCTTTAGCTGTGGCTGGCACAGTCTTATCAGGAACTAAGGCTTTGCGAGCCATGCAGTTCAGCCCCACAAACAAGTAAGGGTGGCCTGTGCTTGTGCAATGTGTAAAAGCACACAGCCTTACACGGTAGGCTGGCACAGACAGTGCCTGAAAGCCAGCAGCCCTGGGCAGTTTTGCCAGGCCAGCACCAACAGGCCATTTTAATTCCATCTGACCTTATCCATATTTTAAGTAATAAGAAACAAAGTTGTGCCTGTTAGCAGAGGCCATGATGCTAGAAATGGGGAAATTCTTCAAGTCCCAGCCACTTAGGCCATGAATGCAAGTCAAAAGGAAGAGGCAGCTCCATTTTTGTCTTCAGGGAGAACTACAGGTGTCCCTTCACTGGTGTGGTCTGCAGAAGCAGTTCCATGGCCCTTGCAATGAAAGGGATCCCAGCTGAATCTTTTTCCTGGATTTCTTCATCCTTTCTTCAGAAGCAGAACACTCTGAGCAAAGGAAGAATCTTTCGGCTGAGTGCCTGTAGCTCAGCGGCTAGGGCACCAGCCACATACTTTGGAGCTGCCAGGTTCGAACCCAGCCTGGGCCTGCCAAACAACAATGACAACTACAACCAAAAAATATTGTAGTGGGCGCCTGTAGTCCCAGCTACAAAGGAGTCTGAGGCAAGAGAATCGCTTAACACAAAAGGTTGAGGTTGCTGTGAGCTGTGATGCCACAGCACTCTACTGAAGGCAACATAGTGAGACACTGTCTCAAAAAAAAAAAAAAAAGAACCTCTGACCTTTTCAGATCAGAGATCTCTGGAAGGACCCCAGCCTTAGTCACTTCTACTTACCACACTGATGACACCCTTGCACACAGGTATGCATATTCCCTCCCAGAGGACCTCTTGGGTCCAGAGCTGGGCAGAGGCCAGCAGAGGAAGGTTTGTACTTACTCCAAGTCACAGTCAGTGTTATGCATCAAGAGCCTCTGCCTCTTTTCATGATTGCTTGGTTTTTGTATGTTTACCACATTATTTAAAAGTTGGAAAGGGAAAGTCATTTACAACCTTGCCATATGTCTTAGCCCATTCAGGTTGCTATAACAAAATGTTATAAACTGGGTGGCTTATAAACAACAGAAATTTATTTCTCACCGTTCTAGAGGCTGGAAGTTCAAGATCAATGCGCCAGCAGGTTTGGTGCCTGGTGAGCACCTGCTTCTTGGTTCACAGATAGCACCTTTTGTGTCCTCACGTGGCGGAAGGGGTGAGTGATCTCTCAGGCCTCTTCTGTAAGGGCACTAATCCTATTGATGAGGGCCCTGACTTTATGATTTAATCACATTCCTAAGTCCTACCTTCTCATACCATTGTCTTGGGGCTTAGGATTTCATTGTATTAATTTTGGGGGGACACGAACATTCAGATCATAGGATCATTCTGATAAATCATTTATAAAATTGTTTTTCAGAGGCTTGTATATTAGTTTCCAGTTGCAACTGTAACAAACTACCACAGACTTCGTCATTTAAAACATCTCAAATTTACTCTCTTACAGTTCTGGAGGTCAGAAGTCCAAAATCAGTCTCACTAGGCAAGAGTTAAAGGGTCATCAGGGCTATGTCCTTCTGCAGGCTCTGAGTGGAGAACTGTGTCCGTCTCTTGGCTTCTGCAGGCTGTCTGCATTCCTTGCCTCACAGACCCTTTAGAACCATCTCTCGCTTCCCTCTCTGTCATTACATCACCGTCCCTACCCTGATCCTCTTTTCCTTCTGTAAGAACACTCATGATTACACTGGACCCACCTGGATAAGCCAGGACACTCTCCCCATGTCAAGATCCTTAGCATCTGTATGATCTTACTTGTGTGTGGGATCCTAACTAGTCCTATTCATAATAGAGGCAGAGAATATAACAGTGATTGCCAGGGGCTGAGGGGACGGGAAAACGGGGAACTGATGTTCAAAGGGTACGAAGTTTCGATTATGCAAGATAAATAAGTTCTGGAGATCCTCTGTAACTTTTTGGCTCTGGGGTCCAGTTTGATGGAAAACAATTTTTCCATGGGCAGGGGAGATAGGACAGGAGGCAGAACTCAGGTGGTGACATGACCAATGGGAGTGGCTATAAATGCAGACGATCTTTGTTGCTTGGCTGCCACTGGCCTGTTGTGTGGCTGGTTCCTAACGGGCCACGGACTGGTACTGGTACCGCTCTGCAGCCCAAGGGTTGGGGACTTAGCTCTATACAGCCTAGGGTTAACAACATTGTTTTTTTTTTTTTTTTTGCAGTTTTGGCCAGGGCTGAGTTTGAACCCGCCACCTCTGGCATATGGGGCCGGCACCCTACTCCTTTGAGCCACAGGCGCTGCCCCAGCATTTATTTTTTTTTTTGAGACATAGTCTTACTCTGTTCCCCAAGCTAGAGTGCCATGGCATCAGCCTAACTCACAGCAACCTCAAACTCCTGGGCTCAAGCCATCAGGACTAGCCTGCCTCAGCCTCCTGAGTAGCTGGGACTACAGGTACCTGCCATAACACTCAGCTAAGGTTTCTTTTCTTTTTTTTTTTAAGACAGAATCTCACTACGTCACCCTCAGGTGTCACAGCTCACAGCAACCTGCAACTTTTTTTTTTTTTTTTTTTTGTAGAGACAGAGTCTCACTTTATTGTCCTCGGTAGAGTGCTGTGGCATCACACTGCTCATAGCAACCTCCAACTCCTGGGCTTAGGCGATTCTCTTGCCTCAGCCTCCCGAGTGACTGGGACTACAGATGCCCGCCACAACGCCTGGCTATCTTTTGGTTGCAGTTCGGCCTGGGCTGGATTTGAACCCACCACCCTCGGTATATGGGGCTGGTGCCCTACCTACTGAGCCACAGGTGCCACCCAGCAACCTCCAACTCTTGGGCTTAAGCGATTCTCTTGCCTCAGCCTCCCAAGTAGCTGAGACTACAGGCGGTCACCATAACACCCGAATATTTTTTGTTGCAGTTGTCATTGTTGTTCAGCCAACTCGGGCAGGTTTTGAACTTGCCAGATTAAGGTGTGAGCCACAGTTTTATACTCAAAAATTGCTAAGAGGATAAATCCTATCTTGAGTATTCTTCTTCTTCTTCTTCTTTTTTTTCTTTGAGATAGAGTCTCATTATGTTCTCCTCGGTTGAGTGTTGTAGCAGCACAGCTCACAGCAACCTCAAACTCTTAGGCTCAAGCAATTCTCTTGCCTCAACCTCCTAGGTAGCTGGGACTACAGGCACCTGCCACAATGCCTGGCTATTTTTTTGTTGCAATTGTCATTGTCATTTAGCTGGCTCAGGTGGGCTTGAACCCACCAGTGTTGGTACATGTGCATGGCACCATAACCACTGTGCTACAGGCACCGAGCTTAACTTAAGTATTCTTACAAAAAAGGGGGGAGGAAATTTTGGAAGATGATGCATATGTTTATAGCGGTGAAACTGGTGATAGTTTCACAGCTGTATACTTATTCCTATACTTTATTGATATAAACATATTAAATATGTATAACTTTTGATACTCATATGTTAATCATACCTCAATAATTTTTTTTAAAGATTTTTTTTTTTTTTTGAGACAGAGCCTCAAGCTATTCCCCTGCATAGAGTGCCATGGCATCACAGCTCATAGCAACCTCCAACTCCTGGGCTCAAGCGAGCGAGTTTCCTGCCTCCATCTCCCAAGTAGCTGGGACCACAGGTGCCCGCCACGACACCTGACTATTTTTTTTTGTTGCAGCCATCATTGTTGTTTGGTGGGCCCAGGCTGGATTCGAACCCGCCACCTTAGGTGTATGTGGCTGGCACCTTAGCCACTTGAGTCACAGGTGCTGAGCCTTTTAAAGATCTTTATAGCCATTGTAGCAGGTGCCTGTAGTCCCAACAACTCAGGAGGCTGAGGCCAGAGGATTGTTTGAGCCCAAGAGTTTGAAGTTGCTGTGAGCTATGATTCTCTGGCACTTGCTAGCCTGGGGCAACAAAGTGAGATTTGTCTCAAAAAAAAGTGCTCAGCGGGGTGGCTCAGGCCTGTAATCCTAGAACTCTGAGAGGCTGAGGTGGGTGGATTACTTGAGTTCACAAGTTCAAGACCAGCCTGAGCAAGAGTGAGACCTGGTCTCTAAAAATAGCTGGGTATTGTGGCAGGCACCTGTAGTACCAGCTACTCAGTAGTCAGAGGCAAGAGGATGGCTTGAGCCCAGGAGTTTGAGCTTACTGTGAGCTGTGAGGCTACTGTTACTCCACCTGGGCAACAAAGTAACACTTTTTTTTTTTTAGAGACAGAGTTTCACTTTGTTGCCCTCCGCGTAGAGTGCTATGGCATCACAGCTCACAGTAACCTCTAGCTCTTGGGCTTAGGTGATTCTCTTGCTTCAGCCTCCCAAGTAGCTGGGACTACAGGCACCCACCACAACGCCCAGCCATTTTTTTGTTGCAGTTTGGCTGGGGCTGGGTTCAAACCTGCTACCCTCAGTATAGGGGGCCAGCACCCTACCCACTGAGCCACAGGCGCTGCCCTGTCTCTAGTTTTTAATGTAGTTGCAGCAATACTGAATATATGATTGCCTTCCATTAACATTGTAACAAAAATACCTTCCCACAGGAAGTCTTTGTAGCTATCTTTCCTCAAGTTTAGAATGCTCCATGAAGGGGATATGCTCAAACTGGAGACCAGGCTGTGTTTCATCCTGGGCTGTACCTGGCATCCCCGCACTTAGGATCATTGTCTTAGCAGGTTCTCAGCAGCAGGTCAGAGAGGGTAGAATAGGTTTATGATTTTTTTTTTTTGAGACAGCGCCTCAAGCTGGTGCCCTGGGTAGAGTGCTGTGGCATCACAGCTCACAGCAACCTCTTGGGCTCAAGCGATTCTCCTGCCTCTGCCTCCCAAGTAGCTGGGACTACAGGCGCCTGCCACAATGCTTGGCTATTTTTTCTTTTTTGGTTGCAGCTGTCATTGTAATTTGGCAGGCTTGGGCTGGATTCGAACCCGACAGCTCAGGTGTATGTGGCTGGCACCTTAGCTGCTTGAGCCACAATTTTTTTTTTTTTTAAAGCTAGAATCTCACAGAATCTCACTCTTGTCACGCTGGGTAGAGTGCTGTAGCATCATACCTCACGGCAACTTCAAACTCCTGGGCTCAAATGATCCTCTTGCCTAAGCCCTCTGAGTAGTTAGGACTATAGGTGCCCACCACCACACTTGGCTAGTTTTTCTATTTTTAGTAGAGTCGGGATCTCATTCTTGCAGAGGCTGGTCTCAAACTCCTAAGCTCAGAGGCATGCTGGGCCTTATGATTCTTATTACAGTCTAATTACATTCTAGAAGTATTGCATCATTTCACCCAACCTCTCCTGATAAGCCTCATTTGGCTTTTTTTTTTTTTTTTTTTGAGACAGAGCCTCAAGCTGTTGCCTTGGGTAGAGTGCCGTGGCATCACAGCTCACAGTAACCTCCAACTCCTGGATTTAAGGGATTCTGTTACCTCAGCCTCCCAAGGAGCTGGGACTACAGAGGCCCACCACAATGCCTGGCTATTTTTTGGTTAAAGCCATCATTGTCTGGTGGGCCTGGGCTGGATTCGAACCCACCACCTTAAGTGTATGTGGCTGACGCCTTAGCCACTTGAACCCCAGGCGCGGAGCCTCATTTGGCTTTTTTTAAATAAAAAGTTCTTTTATTTATTTATTTATTTGAGACAGAGTCTCAAGCTGTCACTCTGGGTAGAGTGCCGTGGCATCACAGTTCACATTAACCTCAAACTCTTGGGCTTAAGTGATTCTCTTGCCTCAGCCTCCCAAGTAGCTGGGACTACAGGCACCTACCAGAACACCCGGCTATTTTTTGTTGCAGTTGCCATTTTTTGTTACTGTTGTTTGGCGGGCTGGGGCTGGATTCGAACCTGCTAGCTCTGGTGTATGTGGCTGGTACCCTAGCTACTTGAGCTACAGGCGTGGAGCCAAAAAATGTTCTTTTTTATTTAATAATACAGTTATTGCTGGGTATGGTGGTATGTGCCTGCAGTCCCAGCTACTTGGGAGGCTGAGGCAGAAGGATTGCTCGAGCCCCAAAATTTGAGGTTGCAGTGGGCTGATGATGCTATTGCACTCCAGTGTGGGTGACTGAGTGAGATCCTGTCTCAAAAAAAATTAATTTGTAAATTACTATCATTTCTACCTTCCTGGACTTCATCTTCAACTCTGGTACTGGCATAAACAATGCTAAAAAAATCACATTGAAGTCCAGGGATATCTGGGCCTGGAAGGAGAAGGGTCGGAGTGTTTTAGCCTATGTTCTTAGGAAGGTGATTGGATGATTTCCATCTTGATAAGTATCTACAGTAGAAACCTTATGGCTATAAGTTAGATATAAGGAAAAATTTCCCTAAAATGAAATCATCTTATATTGGTAACCCATTCCAATATTAAAAATAGAAGAAAAAAAAACTTATCTGGATGTTTTACATTGTTCTGCTTGAAGAGAGGAGGGAAACTGAGTTAGGATCTAGAAGAAAACCCAATCCAAAATGGACTAGATGAAAGGGAACCTATTGGCTCAGACAGCTGGAAAGCACAGGGGGTAGGCTCAGGCATGTCCAGATCCAGGAGCATGTCTCCAGGAGCTGATGTCTGGTCTTCTCCCTGGGCTGACTTCATCTTTACAGACAGTTTTCATTTCATCAGCCCCAGGAAATCTCACCCAGTCTTACTGATCCATCGTGATACTGGGGAGTACAGTGTAGTTGGTCAGGCTGGTCCACGTGGCCACCCCAAGAGCAGCCTTGGAGTCAGGGATGGAGACAGTGCCATCAAAGATTGTGGTCTGAGAGGAGGGCAAGAATGGTCATTCCTGCAACCCCCCCCCCCGCCCCCAACCAAATCAAAATTGCAGTTAAGATTGTCTTTTTCCCACAAAACCCCTTCTCCCACCCACCAAGACTTGAGGGTCTTTCTCAGCAGATCACTGATCACTCCTGCTAGGTCAAGCTCAAGCAGGGTCACTGAAGTGGTACAGGGAAACCCAAGCATAGGAGGGACAAGGGCTGCCCAGGAAACAGGTCCACAGCCATAGCTGTCTGCAGGACTGCTCTCTCTTCTGCTCTGTGCAATGACCTCCTTAGCTTCTCAAGGACAAGGAGGCGAGACCCAGGCATACCTGAGGGACTTGGAAGCTCTCCTCACCAGGACTCCGCGTTTCTTAGGTCAAATTTGCAAGAGAAGATCTGATTGGCCTGGCTCGTGTCAGGTGCCCAGCTCCAGCCCAATCAACCGTAGGGACCAAGTAGGGGAGGGGCGGAGGGCGGCAGTGGCAAGCCCTGAGCGGAAAAAGCTGTCTTCCCTTCCCTGTCCCTGGGAGCTGTGGCAGGGCAGGGCAGGGCAGGGCAGGGCAGGGCAGGGCAAAGTTATCCTAGGATGAGATCCCAGCCCAAGGGCTTGCAAGTCCTCCACCAGTCTCAGCTGATTTTCTTCAGCGTTTATTGAGTATTTACCTTTTTTTTGAGACAGAGTCTCACCATGTTGCCCTTGGTAGAGTGCAGTGGCATCACAGCTCACAGCAACCTCAAACTTTTGGGCTTAAGTGGGCTTAAGCGATTCTCTTGCCTCAGTCTCCCAGACAGCTGGATGACAGGCACCTGCCAGAATGCCAGGCTACTTTTTTTTTTTTTTTTTTTTAAGAGACAGAGTCTCACTTTCTTGCCTTCAGTAGAGTGCTATGATATTATAGTTCACAGCAACCTCTAGCTCTTGGGCTTAGGTGATTCTCCTGCCTCAGCCTCTGGAGCAAGCTGGTTGTAGTTGTCATTGTTGTAGTGTTGCTTGGCATGACCCGGCTGGATTAGAACCCTCCAGCTCCGGTGTATGTGGCTGGCACCCTAGCTGCTGAGCTACAGGCACCACGCCGAGTTCTTACCTTTTTTTTTTTTTTTTTGGCCAGGGCTGGGTTTGAACCCACCACCTCTGGCATATGGGGCCAGCACCTTACTCCTTGAGCCAGAGGCGCCACCCCAGTTCTTACCCTTTTAAATTTACACCAACAGTCTGAAGCTGAGACCGAGAGGCCAGAGACTACTTGCCCAGAGTCACAGCCAGTAAGTAGCTCAGAGGGCACTCGGTTATTAAACTGAAACTGACACCTAGGGGAGTTGGCCAGCGGGGCCAGGGGTAGGGAGGACATGGAAGACTCCCCCTAGCTTGAGGTTCTTTTTTTTTTTTTTTTTTTGTGACGGAGCCTCAGTGTCATGGCATCACAGCTCATAGCAACCTCCAACTCTGGGGCTCAAGAGAGTCTCCTGCCTCTGCCTCCCAAGTAGCTGGGACCACAGGCGCCTGCCACAACGCCTGGCCATTTTTTGGTTGCAGCCATCATTGTTGTTTGGTAGGCCCGGACTGGGGATTCGAACCCGCCACCTTAGGTGTACGTGGCTGGCGCCTTAGCTGATTGAGCCACAGGCGCCAAGCCGGCTTGAGGTTCTTGAAAGGAGAGTTGGGAGGTTGGTGCTTGAGTGGATTTAACCTTGCATTTGCCCCTGGCCTTGCTGTTGGCCCACACTAGCCCAGGGGCACGGCATCAGCTACTATTAGAAGTTCCTGTAGCCCTGTCTACCACTTCCCTGACTTCTCCGCCTCCATACCCTGCTACCAGTCTCTGGGAGTGGGCTGGGCTTTTGTGTGTAGGTAAGGGACAGCCAGGTTGGGAAGCCCATAGTCCTCCGTTGAAAAGGGGCAACTCTTGAGCCTGGGAGGGTCATAATATCTGTCTTCCATTCTCTAGGATCTTAAAGGGGGCTCTTCCTCACCTTCTCAGTCAGATATGAGTGCCCCCCCTGCCCACCCGGTCAGCACCTTGCCCCCCTATCAGCTCCCTTTTTACTTTAACACCCTACCCCAATGAAACATCATTTCTAACTTGAGTCGGCACTTTCCCATTTAATCTGCCGCCTCCTTCCAGCAGCCTGTCCCGATTGCCTCCTCCTACAACGCCCCAGTTGCCTACTGCTTTAGCTTATGTCACAGATGGCTGTGAGCCAGTGTCCTGATTCTGTAGCCCGGCCCCTCCTCCACGGGGCCTTAGGTGCCTCCAGACTTTTAGGACGTTTGTTGGTCAAAGACTAAGAGTGTGCAGAATCTTCATCTATCTCCATATTCCTAGTGTCCCGAAGCCTACTTCAGATGGGCCTTGCGCAGGACGCTGGGGACACTCAGTGGTGAACGAGATCACCCGTTTAGGCTTTAGGCTTAATACGGAGAAGTTGACGATTAACTCATTAATCAAGCCCAAAGGAAAGCAGGCCCTGGCTGGCCAGCTCGAACCGGCGTGACTTCCTGGCCCAATAGTGGTCTCACAAAACCAAATTTCCTTTTTGTTAACTTCTCAAAATGGTCGCTAAATGACTACTGGCAGGTTTGCTACAGGAAAAATTGACTGCAAACTCAGCGCACAGGGGGTTTTCTCCCAAGACTTTTCCAGCCAGAGCGCAGGGATTGATAGGAGGCGATGAAAACCTTGTGTCCAGGGCACCGAGCCCACTCGCTGCAGCTTCTCTGTATTTGCGCCATCCCCGGTGTCCGGCGCCCGCGCTGGGGCTGGGACTGCCCTCTGGGGTTCGAGGCCGGGGCGAGTTTTCCTGCGGGAACTCGGAGGGCGCCTCTTCCACCCAGGCTAGGCCTGATTACAGCGCCACCTGCCACATCAGTTCCAAGGGGAGGTGTGGGTGTGTGTCCCACAGCACCGTGGCAGAGAAGAAGGCACCGGAGCCCCCGCACTTTCTATAAGCGCCAGGACCTCCAGGTCAGGGTTCAGCTAAACGGAAGTCTACCTCCCCCTTCCAGAAAGCTTCCACCAGCTCGGAGATTTCCAGCAAGGACCCGCGTGTCCCTGCGCACGCACACACAGTGCACACGTCAGCCCTACGCCTCCTGGTCGCCCCGTGCCCAGGCGCACGCAGACCCTTACGCGCACCAGCACATGCCCGCAGCAGGCTCACGCGTCGGCGGTGGGCGCTGAGGGGCGGAGAGGGTAAGGGCACGGCTCGCGGGCTGGATGAAGACCCGGGCCGGGCCTGGGCGCTGTCCCGGGCGGTGCCTAGGGGCGGAGCTCACCCGGCTGAGCGCGCAGGGGGGGCGGGTCCGCGCCGCCGCTGTCCGTTCCGCCCCGCCCCGCCCTTGG
Source organism: Galagoides demidoff (assembly GCA_963574575.1). Taxonomy (NCBI): domain Eukaryota; kingdom Metazoa; phylum Chordata; class Mammalia; order Primates; family Galagidae; genus Galagoides; species Galagoides demidoff. The sequence goes on from CAUYQV010081803.1 coordinate 20,545, forward strand.
CCCCGCTGGTCGCCCCTCTTGGTTCCTTAGCGCTGCAGCCCCCGCCGTAGCCGCCGCGGAGATCGCTGCCACCGCCTCTGAGGTAGGCGCAGCGGAACAGGGCCCGAGCTCCGCCCGCGCCCCGGGCCGCGGGCTGGGCCCCCGGGGAGTTGAGAGGGAGGACTGGAGGGTGGGGGGAAGCAGAGGGCGAGGGCTAGGGGCCCTGAAGCAGGGCTCCGGGGACCGAGCAGGAGCAGGGCTCCGGGGATGGCTCAGGCCTGGCCGCTGAGCTGTGGGCGGAGAAGGCCGTGCGGGTGTGTGCGGGGCGGAGGAGGGAGGAACGGGGGCCGGAGGGTCTAGAGGCGCCTGAGGCTGAGGGGCGAGAGGCCGTCCGGACTTGCGGGCGGAAGGGCACGGGCTGCCGCGTGGAGGCCCGGCCGGCTGCGGATCTAGGTGACCTTCCCTGGCGGCGCCCTCTGGCCCTTGATCCCACCGACGCTCGTCCGGCAGGAACCTGTCCGCTGCCCACGCTGGCCAAGCCGTGCTGGACCCGCAGGCCTGTGCAGGCCATGCTGCTGTCGCGGCGATGAGCTCAGGTGACGACCGTGGCCTCGTGTCCCCGGCCCCGCGCGCCCTGGCCGGCCCCACCACTCGCGCGTGCCGGCGCCTTCTCAGGCGGAACGGGTGGCCCAAAGTGAACTTAGGCCTCGGGGGCCGAGTTTGGGCCGGGGCGGGAGGTTAACCTCGGGGAAAGGAGGCCTTTAGGGGGCATTTTTTGTTCAGTTGCTCATTCATTCACCAGATGCGGCAGTGTATTCAGGGAACTGGTTTGGAGCCCCTTATTGGATTTGAGGCCCGAAGTTCTAGTGATTTGTCCAAGGTCACACAGCAAGAGGGATGCCAGACCTCAGCTTTGTTATCTGCAGAATGGGAACAATTACACCTCTCCTTTGTTGGGTTTGGGAAGAATTAAAATGAACTGATTAACAGGAAGGCATGAGAACGGTACCGGTATGGAGAAGGCCCAGATAGAAACTCTGACACTTACCCTTGGGGCTTTTTTTGGAGGATAGAGTCCATCCCCTGTAAACCATTTTGCTCCACGTGGTATTCTGGAAAGGGTTTAATAAATGTAGCTCCTGATATTTTAAACATTATTATTGCCCTATTATTAACAAGCATTTGAATACCAAGTATTGAGTAACTTTCAAGATGATTCATGAAAAATCCAGTAAGTTTACAGAATTGATAAGGTCAGGCCAGAGCAGTTTGCATGTGCAGACCTTGCATGTGGGGTCAGATCTGGGCCTAGCCTAGGCTTGTTCTACTTGAGGACCCTATCCCCTTGACCAGCCACCCATCTCCAGAGGAGGTAAAGCAAAGAGCTCCTTTTCCCTCTCCTAATGTTATGTTCTTGGCAAGACCAGGGCAGACTATCCAGGGCCCGCTGTCTCCACCCCAGCTCTGGACTGCCTGAGCTCCTAAGGGGTAAGACTTACGCCCTGTGCAGCTCTGTCTTCTGTGCCTGGGATGGTTCCGCCTGGCACACATTAGGTGCTTGAGAAGGATCTGTGGGGATAAGTGCACTCTTTGTGTCTACCCTTATTGACAGGGTTAGTATGTGGCACATAGTAGGTGATCATTAGATATTTGTGGAATTATCGAATGGCCATATTTAGGGGCTGCAAGCCCAGACCCTAGTCCCTCAATCTTGGACATTGTTTAGAGGGTCACAGACATCTCACTTCCAGAAAATGCCATTGCCTAGTAGAGTCACAAATATTTAAAGATCTATAACAGTATATATAGCCCTAGAGCAGTGAGAGGCAAAAGCCGTTTTCTAATTTGAAATACCTGCTTTAACACATTATCTCCATTCTGTGGTTTCCCAAGTTCCATGGGGAACTTGTTGAACTGGTGTTTCTGGGCTTGAAGGGAGGATGACTTGGGTGAATAGGATTCTATAGAAGGCATTGGGCCTGTGCCCATCTTTCTCTGTTGGTGGATGGGTCCATGGCTAGTGCTAGAGTTGTCCTAAATAAGTGCGTGGCTCAGGAAGTGGAGATAGCACACAGTTGATTATTTAGTTTTATTTCTTCTTTCTAGAATGGGGCTATGGGTACAGATTATTTGTAGCACAGAAGGCTGGGGCTCAGGTGGACCATACAGTGAGAGGTATCTGTGGGCCTCTAGCCTTGCTGAAAACTAGATGGATATTAACAGTGAACTCTAAGCAGGTGGTGATGAAGGGCATTCACCTCCCACCTTTGCCAGGAAGATGCTTCTGATACATTGAAGCCTTTGCCCTTGATGGCATCATGTTTTTGGTGGTAGAGGCACATGTGTGACTGAAGGCCAGCTGAGGCCTGGGGGTAGCCACTGAGAAGATGTGACCAGTGGCATCCTCAGCTAGGCCTGGGCACATTTGTCCATTTTACTCCTTACAGAAGGGTCAGGACAAGTGGGACTCTAAGCTCTTTACCCAGAACTGTGCTTGGGTCCATAATGCAGGCCTGACAGAAACTGCAGGTTTATCTAGTATCAGTCAAATCGCTTTGTTTATGCCTCAGTTTCTCTACTATACAAGTGTGGTTGTCATCGTCACAGTCATTAACTTGTTCAGGACCCTCCTGTGGTTTGAAGTATGTTCTGTGGCATTGAGTCTACTACCACTCTATTCTGGAGGAGAGGTGAAGTGAGTTAGCAACCTGGTAGGAGTGGATTGGGGTTCAAGGCCTGGCCTGGCTGTGCACTGCTGGTGCTCTCATGCTGCACTGGCAACTCCAAGGGCACAGAGCTAATAGATGTGTATGCCTGTGAAATGTAGAAATTGCTGATCAGGTGGGAAAGAGCGTTCTTTCACACCGATCAGAGTATGCTTGTGCATGGCTGCGTGTAGGCCAGCTGTCAGTAGACAGTGGTTAGTGGAGTCATCCCTAATCGTTGCAAGAACAGTGGTGCTGATTGTCTATTAGAAGGGTCAGCTTTCCCTGGGATGAGGTTGGAGATGTTTGTTCAGGACCTGGCTGGACAATATTCAGCTAAGCAGTACCTCATTATGTATGGGGGTGGGGAGGACTCTGGACCCTGTGGTTCAGGGTGACCTTTTGGCAACATGCTTATCAACCATTATTATAATAAGAAATATACAAAATGAAAACCTGTAATAAAATACTAGCTGTGTTTGTTCTGTGCTTGCCTTGTACCAGCCACTGTACTAAGTATTTTGTATGAATGAACTAATTCAGTACTCACAGTTATGCCCTTCTGGGTGCTCTTTCCCATTATTAGAGCTGAAGAAAAACGAGGTACAGAGAGGTTGTGACTTGTCCAAGGGTAGGGTTGGAACTCGAGTCTGCTTGACTTCCAATGCTATCTGCTCAAGACTGTGTTAACTCCATTGGGCCAAGCCAGGCAGCCAGGCTGAGGAACATCAGGTGCCTGGGGTCAGCCGCAGCCCTAGTGTACCTGGGACCGAGCCTCTGGCATGCTGGCTGCCAGCCCAGGCCCTTTTCCCTTGATGGGTGGGTGGGCAGGCTGCCCCTCATCAGATACATGCTCCTGAGCCTCCTGGAAGGCTGTGCTGGTGGTGGCCCAGCTTCCAGGGTGTTTTAAAATAGAAGTGACCCTGGAAAGCTTGACTGCTCCCTGCGAGACTGTTGTGGAAGGGGGAGAGGGGAGGGCAGCTGTATTTGGAACCCAGACCTGCCACCACAGCATAGGGCCATTGGCTTTGCCAACATTGTGGAAACTGAACCAGGGACTGTTCCCTGGGCTGCTGCTTCCTGTTGAGAAAAAGTGCTGGGCTGTGGGTGTGTGTGTGGGAAGCTCCCTCACCCTCCCCCCCCCCAGTTGTCTTTTAGAGCTAGGCTTGCCTCCTTCTGGGGAAGGTACTTTTCCTTGTCCCCAGGGTTAGGGGGAGGTGCTTTTGGTCTAATGCCTGGCTGGTCGGATGCCCTTCTATATTCTGGCCCAGTTTTGCCTTGGCAGACCACCTGGAATGGTGTTGAAGGAGTTGTCTACAGTTCTCTTTTCCTGTAGGAAATCCTGGGATGATGACGATGATGGTGATGATTGTGGTTGTCGTGTTGGTCAGGGTCTCTTCAGGAATCCAGTGCTCACTTACGTGTGGTAATCCAAGAGAGTTTAATGAAGGGATATGCATAGATGCGGGGAGGCTGTAGGGTACCCATAGTGCGAGCCTGGGTCTGTTAACACCCTGAGGCCTATAGGGGAGGGGGCCTCTGGCAGGAGCTGTTGCCTTGGGTAGAGGAAAGTTGTTACTGTCCACCTGAGGCCTACTAGGGAGGGGGCCTAGGGGATAAGTACTCCATCCCCACTCTTCTCTGAGCTCCTAATCTCTGCAGGTGGCTGAACCTAACCATTAGCCTGTCTGTAATAGTTCACAGAGTGGGATAGAAAGTAGATCTAGAGGAGCAAAGTATAATGGATTATGGTTACCAGTGTCATTTTTCTTTCTTTGTTTTTTAGACAGAGTCTCACTCTGTTGCCCAGGCTAGAGTACAACGGTATTAGCCTAGCTCACAGCACCCTCAAACTCCTGGGTGGGTGCAATCCTTGTGCCTTAGCCTCCCAAGTAGCTGGGACTGCAGGCACCTGCCACTATGCCCAGCTAATTTTTTTCTATTTTTAATAGAGATAGAGTCTTGCTCTTGTTCAGGCTGGTCTTGAACTCCTGAGCTCAAGGGATCCTTATGCCTCATTCTCCCAAAATGCTAGGATTTTAGGTGAGCCACCACTGTCATTCATTTAACACTCACCCTGTGCCAGACACTCCATAGTATTCTACCTGTTTTACTTGTTCCTTTTAACATACTTCCTTAGGAAGACACTTTTTTTTTTTTTTGGCCAGGGCTGGCTTTGAACCCACCACCTGTGGTATGTGGGGCCAGCGCCCTACTCCTTTGAGCGACAGGCGCTGCCCTCTTTTTTTTTTTTTTTTGAGACAGTCTCACTGTGTTGCCCTCAGTAGAGTGCTGTAGCATCACAGCTCACAGCAATCTCAAACTCCTAGGCTTAAGCGATTCTCTTGCCTCAGCTTCCCAGGTAGTTGGGACTACAGGCGCCAGCCCGCCATAATGCCGGGCTACTTTTTACTGCAGTTGTCATTGTTGTTTAGTTGTCCTGGGCTGGGTTTGAACCCACCATCCTTAGTGTATATGGCTGGTGTTTGTGCTATGGGTCCCAAGCCAGGAAGACACCCTTGTTAGCCTCATTTTATACATGAGCAAAATGAGACCCTGAAAGTATAAGGGGCTTGCTCAAGGTCGTATAAGGGCTAGAGCCAGAACTAGGACCTCTGCCAGGTAAATAATTACCTGGATCTCTGTCTAGTAATCACTGTGCCCTGATGTCTGGACACCTGGGAAATGCTGTGACAGGATGTCTTCTGGTTTTCAGGTTCTGGCCCTGCCATACCCTTGTCTTTGAAGGTAGTATCTCAACCCACTTGGGTGTTTCTGTGTTCAAGAGACTTCTCCCAGCTGTTACTGGCTGAGCCTTGGGGATCCATGACCACCTTGCTGCCTGTACCAACCTTTGCAGTGGTTGTTGGTTCTTTCGGGGTGCCAACGCTCCCCTGCTGGTTCTTTCTGAGGGAGCCTCTGCAGAGAAGAGAGCATATTTCAAGGTGGAAGTTCTTGTGGGTGCTTGGTGAAGGGAATGAGTCCATTCTTCTCAATGGCACCTGGGGACAACCCCTGCCTGCTAGGGAGTG
>CAUYQV010081805.1:0-21068 GCA_963574575.1 Galagoides demidoff
AAACCAGAGATGCTGGCATGGATGTGGAGAAAAGGGAACACTTCTACACTGCTGGTGGGAATGCAAACTAATACGTTCCTTTTGGAAAGATGTTTGGAGAACACTTAGAGAACTAAAAATAGACCTGCCATTTGATCCTACAATTCCTCTACTAGGTATATACTCAGAAGACCAAAAATCACACTACAACAAAGATATTTGTACCAGAATGTTTATTGCAGCCCAATTCATAACTGCTACGTCATGGAAGAAGTCCAAGTGCCCATCGACCCACGAATGGATCAATAAATTGTGGCATATGTACACTATGGAATATTATGCAGCCTTAAAGAAAGATGGAAACTTTACCTCCTTCATGCTTACATGGATGGAGCGGGAACATATTCTTTTTAGCAAGGTAAGAAAGATCACGAAAGAATGGAAGAAAAAGTATCCAATTTACTCAGCCCTACTATGAAATTAATTTATAGCTTTCATAGGAAAGCTATAACCCAATTATAGCCCAAGAATATGGGGAAAGGGGAGAAAGAGAGGAGGGGCGGGGGGAGGATGAGTAGAGGGAGGATGTTTGGTGGAACCACACCTATGGTTCATCTTATAAGGGTACATGTGAATCTTTCTAAATGTAGAATATAAATGTCTTGACACAATAACTAGGCTATGTTAACCAGTTTGATGAAAGTATTTCAAATTCTATATAAAACCAGCACACTGTACCCCATGACTGCATTAATGTACACAGCTATGATTTAATAAAAAAAAGAGTGAGAGAATCTTTTACATTCTAGAAAAAAGTCATGAAAATCTATTACACCAAAGAGAGTTTGGGATCTTGTGACAAAGTACTTTGAAGTGTTTTTGAACCTAAAGATGAATTATATATTTTCTCTTACAAAAAGACAGTGATGGGGCTCACAAACAACCTCAAAATAGGGTGCTATGGCTTGCTGAAGTGAAGGAGCAGGCAGACCTAAGGTCTCTAACTCATCCCATCACTACCACCAGCAACTCTCCCAAAGCCAGGACTCTATGCCCTCAATTTCCTTTATCTGCCTAAAGTCCAAACCCAACAAAATGAACAATTGTTTTTTAATTGCTCTCCCAGTAAAAGAGAATGCAATCATACTCATACAGACTCTTTCATACCCAGCTCAGGCTCCTTCAAACTCCAATGAGAACTATTTACAAGTTAATCTTTGTTCCCAGATTCATTATTCTCCCTAGTAATACTTTATCGCCACTCAACAGAACTCCCCTCCCATAACAGTTTCCAAGGCTTCTGAACCTCACTGGAGAGTAATCAATCACTCGGCTGTTCTTCCCATGTACACCTTCGCAAAATTTTGTATTCTCAGCTCGGTGCCATAGCACAGTGGTTATGGTGCCAGCCACATACAACTGAAGGTGGTGGGTTCAAACCCAGCCCAGGCCAGCTAACCAGCAATGACAACTGCAACAAGAAATAGCCGGGCGTTGTGGCAGGCGCCTGTAGTCCCAGCTACTTGGGAGGCTGAGGCAAGAGTATTGCTTGAACCCAAGAGTTTGAGGTTGCTGTGAGCTGTGACACCATGGGCACTGCTCCCAGGGTGACATAGTGAGACTGTCTCAAAAACAAACAAACAAATAAAAAAAAGTGTATTCTCTTTCCCCAACTAATCCATCTTTTGTGAGTTGATTCTGCAGCAAAATTTCAGAGGGTGAAAGAGAAGTTTTCCCTAGGCTTCCACAAATTCCAAAATTGCTATCATTTTCTTATTGGGAAGGAGACTGTACTTTGAAAAAAAAATATTTATTTATTTATTTTTTTGGTAGACAGGGCCTCATTCTATTGCCCAGGTAGATATACTGGCATCATCATAGCTCACTGCAACCTCAAACTCCTGGGCTCAAGGGATTCTCTTGGCCCAGTAGCTGGGTTTACAGGCACATTCCACCCATGCCTGGCTGATTTTTCTATACTTTTTAGAAGACCCTATACTTTTCAGGGTCTTGCTCTTGCACAGGCTGGTCTGGAACTCCTTTCTGGCCTCACGTAATCCTCCACCCTTGGAGTCCCAAAATGCTAGGATTATAGGAGTGAGCCACTGAGCCCAGCCTAGAATTTTTTTGTTGTTGTTGTTAAAGAAACAGGATCTCACTATGCTACCCTGACTATAGTGCAGTGGCAATTCACAGGCCCCAAGGAAGCATACTACAGCTTCAAACTCCTGAGATCAGCCTCCCAAATAGCTGGGGCTACAGACTCATGCAGAATTGTTATTGTTGTTATACAACCACAATCTGAAAATGTTTTAATAATAAGCTAGAATGTTTAATTGCTTATCAAAACAAACAAACAAAAAACCTTTTTCTGGATGGGGAACATTTTGAAAACAGATATTCTGGAAATGTTTTCATTATTTTGTTACTCCCAAATTATGTAATAATATATTTAAAAAAGAAAAGAAAAGAAAAGAAAACTTCTACATCTGTTCACTGAAAAAAATCAGAAATAGAATTTACCTTCATTAAAATTCTTCCAAAGGAAGAGTTTTGATGAAATTTGCACCTACTCGTTAAAAATATAAAAATACAACAGCTTCTATTAATTTACAAAAACGGACATTGAGATAATGGAAATTTACTAACTGAATTCCAACAGAAAGTTTGCTTAACTGAAATTGGAAAAAATTATATAATCATTAAGAGCATTCAACAATTAAGTTTTTAATAAATATGAGTCATTGAAACTAATTTGGATAGAGACTCAAACCTTTAGTAGGTATAAGTTTCAAAACTTTCAGATACAAGACCGGGCAAGGTGGCTCATGACTGTAATTCTAGCACTCTTAGAGGCCAAGGTGGATGGACTGCTTGAGTTCCACATTAGCCTGAGCAAGAGTGAGACCTCCACATTAACCCTTAAAAAAAAAAAAAGACTGCTTGAGCCCAAGAGTTGGAGGTTGCTGTGAACTATGAAGGCACTCTACCCATGGTGACAGCTTGAGACTCTATCTAAAAACAAACAAAAAAACCTTTCAGATACAGGATGGTGGTTCACACCTGTACTTCTAGCACTCTGAGAGGCTGAGGTAGGACGATCTCTTAAGCTCAGAAGTGTGAGATGAGCCTGAGCAAGAAAGACCCCCATCTCCACTAAAAAATTGAAAAATTGGTCAGGTCATTTGGCCAGCATCTGTAGTCCCAACTACCTTTGAGGCTGAGGGAGGAAGTGAAAGAGGAAGATCGCTTGAATCCTGGAGAGCGAGGTTGCTGTGAGCTATGATGATGCCAGAGCACTCTAGCCAGGGTAACAAAGCGAGACTATGTCTCAAAACAAGCAAAGAAACAAACCAAATCCAACCCTTTCAGATACAGGGTGGCCATAAAGTTTGTTTGCAAATTGTATAATGAAGTAGATTCAAACACTCTTCTCTGACTAAAAACAACATTACTTTGTTACTTTATTACTTTGAACATTATTACTTTGTAATGTTATTGACTTCAGATTGAAGAGGAAGGTGGGGTGGTGGAGTAGCTCTTTATGGAGAGGGGAAGTCCAAGAAGGCATCTTTGAAAGTAACAAGAAAATGAGGTAACTATGTAAAGGTCCAGAGGAAGGACATGCAGAGAACAAGGAACACACAATGACCCTTAAGAACACATTCCTTCCGCTGTAAAAGAACACAACAAGCAAAAGTCAGGGACACTGAAAGCAAAAGGACAAAATCGTGAAATACAATTAGATTTTACAGGGCAGCAAATCTAAGGAGGGCGGAAAACCAAATCCCTATTATTAAAAGACACTAGCTGTTCCACATACATTGACTGCATATGGTAGGAGGGAGAGTTAGGATGCCTCTTGCAAATTTATACGAGGTGCTCAACATTTGTTTATTACTACTAGAAAAAGACCAACCTTAGCATTCTATTATTTACAATCGATAGCTCTGTCAATCCGTTAAAGATGAATACATTTTAAAAGACTGTTTCATATTTTTGCCACTGTAACTAAGATCTACCACTGAGACATTACAATCATTACAAAAAGGCCTAAAGTGGTGGGTCACACTTGTAATCTCAGCAGTGGGGAGGCTGAGGCGGGCGGACTGCCAGAGCTCAGGAGTTTGAGACCAGCCTGAGCCAGAGCGAGATCCCGATTCTATGAAAAATAGAAAAAGTTGGCTGGGCACCCCTAGCTCAGTGAGTAGGGCGCCAGCCACAAACACTGAGGCTGGAGGGTTAGAACCTGGCCTGGGCCAGCTAAAATCAACAAAAACAACTACAACAAACAACAACAACAAAAACAGCCGGGCGTTGGGGCGGGCGCCTGTAGTCCCAGCTACTTGGAAGGGTGAGGCAAGAGAATTCGCTTGAGCCCAAGAGTTGGAGGTTGCTGTGAGCTGTGACGCCACAGTACTCTACCAAGGGCAACATACTGAGACTCTGTCTCAAAAAAAAAAAAAAAAAATTTACGAAAATCATATACTTTACCTATTTGAGGTAGCAGTAAACGGGTAAAAATCAAAGACGGAGACAAATAAGCATAGACAGAAGAAAAGCTGGTGTGCAGTTTCAGAATTTAAAAGGAAAACCTTCAGCAATAACAAATCTGGGGCATCTGGTGCGGTTTTTTACCTTACCAATTACCGAACAGGACTAAATGGAATAACGAAACACAACAGGGAGCACGAGGTTGAGGGCAGAATTCCCTCTCAAAAGTTGACAAACCACAGTTCCCAGAACTTCTCGTCCTAACAAAAATTTACTCTCGCTCGGGGGGTGCTTCGGTCCTGGGGGGGCTGGGTGACAGCCACCCCGAGCCAAGGCTCTCGGAGCCGCGGGCCGGGAAGGCGGCGGGGCTGGGGTGGAAGGGCGCGCAGGGCTGCGGTCTCGGGGACACCTTAGAAGAAAGGGGAACCCAGGGCGCGCGGGTCTGAGCGGCGGGGCGCGGGCCGCCTCCTCACCTCCAAACTGGGATGCTGCGGATCCTCCCCACACTCCAGCCGCGGCGACTCCTGCCGCCCGGGAGCCACGGCCTCGCCGCTACCCTCTTTGCTCTGTGGAGCCTCCATGCCGACTGTCACGCCAGAAAATAGCTACGAAAGCCGGACTCTCGCTCACTGTCACTCCGCTAAGCCGGAAAGCTTGGCCTTTCTCGGTCGAAAAATTACCGGGCTCGCGTTCCCGCGGCGGCCGCCACACAAACTCCCGCGGACACCTCCCACTTCCGGGAACGTCCGGCGTCCATACGCCGCGCAGGCGCAGTAGGTCGGCGTGCGGAACGCGAGCGCAGCTGCCTGAGAGGAGAGAGGAAGACCCCGAGGGAGACGCGCGCGGGATAAAGGGGGCGTGGCTCGGCCTGAGGCGAGCTGTGAGGGCTAAGCTGCGCGCGCTGGTCTAGGCTTATCACTAGGATAAATGGTCCCATCAGCATTTCTTGAGAAGGAAAAAGAAAAAGGTGTTATAGAGAAAGATGCCTTTTAACCCTAACAAGTAACATGCATAAAACAATTTACATTTTCTGTAAGGAAATTGTGAGACTTCCACTTCTGGGCAAGAAGCGAAAGTGGGTCCGGCCTCCGTGTCCCAACTAATAACAATTATACCAACAACTCTTTTCAGATACTGGACTACAAGCAGCTCTGGACTATTTCACCTGAGAGAAGAGAAATAAAAAGAGCTCTCTGTCACCCTGCCTTTCAGCTCAAAAAAACAGCTGGAACTACCCAGAGGTGATTTCCAGTCTGGAACAGAGAAGGGAAATTCCGAGACCCAGGGTCTCACTGATTGAGAAGGTAGAGATTGGAGTTTAGGGGAGTGGAAGCCAAGTTGGTTGGAATTTGTGGGGCAGATTTCTGGAGAGAAGAGAACGAACGTGGAAGAAAAGCTTCAAAAATCTGCTTAGGAGTGCCCTTAAATCTTTTTTTAAAAATGTGAAACTCGTCTCAGCACCTGTGGCTCAAGTGGCTAAGGCGCCAGCCACATGCATCTAAGGTGGCGGGTTCGAATCCAGCCCGGGCCCGCCACACAACAAAGATGGCTGCAACCAAAAAATAGCCGGCATTGTGGCAGGTGCCTGTGGGCCCAGCTACTTGGGAGGCTGAGGCAGGAGACTCGCTTGAGCCCAGGAGTTCCAGGTTGCTGTGAGCTGTGACATCAAAGCACTCTACCCAGGGGAACAGCTTGAGGCTCTGTATTAAAAAAAAAAAAAAAATTGAAACTCTACAAGGCCAGGAGAGAACAATTACTGGGGAGGAGTAAATGATACAATTAGCAGAGTTTACTCAAAAGTAGGAACCATTCAAGTTCCTGGCAACCAGGATGGAGAGAATTTGTTAAATACATACACTGTATGCTGTAGAGATCCCAGAAGTGTCACACCTTAGTAATGGTAAAGGAGCCTGAGACTGTATGACGGCAGCCACTGTTATCTTGAGTAACCAGTACTCTAAGGGTACTGCTGGACAGACCCTGGCAGGGCCAGATGAGCTCATGTGCTACTACCTGGAGTTATAGATAAAGTGGGGAGACTAGACACTCCATGGTCTATGGTGAAAGTCACTTTTGCTGATGCTTGCTTTTACTTGAAAAGTCTAAAAGTAACAGAAGGAAACAGGAGAGCAGAGCAGTTCTCTGAGGAGATATCGTTACTGCTGTCAAGAATTGCTGGCTTTTCTGTGAATAAAGTGAAGTTGTTGATTTCTCATCTGCTTCTCTGATTGATTGGCTTGGGTAACAGGTGGACAGACTCCTTGGTCCTGTAACATGTAGAATCCAGAGTAAAAGTTACTGTAGGCTCTTCAAACACTTTAAAACAGGCCAGGCATGGTGGCTCACACCTGCAATCCTAGCACTTTCAGAGGCCAAGGTCAGTGGATTGCCTGAGCTCAGGAGTTAGGAACCAGCCTGAGAAAGAGCCCATTGTCCATTCCTCCAACTTACCTACCATCAACTTGCTAATAACCCCAAAATTTGTTTCAATCCAAGATCTTTATTCAGATCCACATAACTAGTTGCCTATTCACAAACTCAGCCTATCTAGAAGTGAAATCATCATCTTCCCATCCAAACTGGCTGTTTCTCTGGTGGTCTTTTTTTTTTTTTTGCAGCTCTACAAACTGTGACCAGTTTCATAACAAAATTCAGAGGGGTTTCTAGTGTTCACATCAGAACTGACGCAGGCAGCTAAGTGGCCTTGACTGGACGGGGATGAAACAGTGAGTGTTTCTCAGCTCTGGTGGCCTTGCAACAGCAGTCTTAGAAAAAGTGGAGCAGAGACAGAGAGGTCTCAGTACGAACTGCTGAACAGAACTTTGTGATTCTCTGTACACTCATACAATTTCTTTGAGTTTTCCCCAGGAAACAGCAGAACCTCCTTGCAGCCCTGAGATAACTACAGCACCACACTATACCAGAATATCCAGAGAGAGTCAAGATAAGCAATATGCCACAGCAGATTATGACCAAGAGCCACTGAGCCTGCACACAAGGCTGAAAGAATGAACAGTATGAACCCCCAGTTCATTGTAATACTAAACTCCCACCCTGGGGAGGGATTTGCCCACCATATTCAGTTTATGGGATGTATGCACCAGCATGATTCGCCACTGCACTTGGCTCCCCTGCACCCACCCCAAACATACAAAAGGGTACGCTCCCTCTGTTAATAGACCCACAAGGGGGGTTCCCTGTTGCTCTCCGCACAGGAAGCTGATTCTGAGATGAAGATTGTCAGAGGATTTATTTCAGAGGATGCATCAACTGAGAGGGGGAGGCACAGACTACCTCAAATCCACCCGCCAGATTAGGAGGGTTAACAGGGTTTTATGGAGGTGAAAATGAATTATACATAGAGGGTACTCCTTGTGTTTCAGTGGAGTGCAGGGCACGCATGTACAGTGAGGAATCATGCTGGTGCATACATCCCGTGAACCAAAAATGGTGGGCAAATCCCTCCCCCGGGTAGCAATTTTAGTATTATAAGGAACTAGGGGGTAATACTGTTCATTCTTTCAAGCTTGTGTGCAGGCTCAGTGGCTCTTGGTCACAATCTGTGGTGACTTATTGCTTATCTTGACTTTCTCTGGATATTCTGGTAAAAACTGTAGTTATCTCAAGGCTGCAAGGAGGTTCTGTTGTTGAAAAACTCAAAGAAGTTGCATCAGTGTACACAGAATTACAAAGTTCTGTTCAGCAGTTTGTACTGAGATCTCTCTGTCTCTGCTCCACTTCTAAGACTGCTGTTGTGAGGCCACTGGAGCTGAGATAACAAGCCAAGTCACAAGCAACAATCCTGGACGTCCCCCCAAATTGTGAACGAAAACACAAGGAGGGGTTCGCTGTTGCTCACTGCACAGGAACCCAATTCTGAGACATTAAGGATTTTCTTTTTTTTTTTTTTTGAGACAGAGCCTCAAGCTTGTCCCCCTGGGTTGAGTGCTGTGGCATCACAGCTCACAGCAACCTCCAACTCCTGGGCTCAAGCGAGTCTCCTGTCTCTGCCTCCCAAGTAGCTGGGACCACAGGCATCCGCCACAATGCCTGGCTATTTTTTGGTTGCAGCCATCATTGTTGTTTGGCGGGCCGGGGCTGGATTTGAACCCGCCACCTTAGGTGTATGTGGCTGGCACCTTAGCCACTTGAGCCACAGGCACCGGAAGAAAGGATTTATTTCAGAGAACACATCAACTGGGAGGGGGAGGCACAGGCTACCTCAAATCTACCTCCCAGATTAGCAGTTAGCGGGGTTTGTGGAGGTGAAAATGAATAATACATAGAGGTATTACCGGTTTCATAAGAAAATTTTATAGTTCTCTAGTGTCTCAGCTCCCTCATATGCAAAAGGAGTTTCTAGTGTTCACATCAGAACTGACACAGGCAGCTAAGTGGCCTTAACTGGACAGGGATGAAACCATGAGTCTTATCTCAGCTCCAGTGGCCTGACAACAGCAGTCTTAGAAAAAGTGGAGCAGAGACAGAGAGGTCTCAGTACAAACCGCTGAACAGAACTTTGTAACTTTCTGTACAGTGGTACAATTTCTTTGAGTTTCCCCCAGGAAAGGGCAGAACCTCCTTGCAGCCCTGAGATAACTACAGTGCCTTACTCTGCCAGATATCCAGAGAGAGTCAAGATAAGCAATATGCCACAGCAGATTGTGACCAAGAGCCACTGAGCCTGTACACAAAGCTGAAAGAATGAACAGTATTAACCCCTAGCTCATTATAATAGTAAACTCCCACCCTGGGGAGGGGTTTGTCCACCATTTTCTGCACATGGGATATGTAAATTAGCATGATTCCCCATGATTCCCATTTCAAGGCTTTTCTTAGCTAATTTCATTCCTTCTTTAAATAGGATATTAAATTTCACTTTCTCTAGAATTCCTCCCCCTAAAAAAAAAAAAAAAAAAAAACCACCAGATTTTGGTAGATCCTGCCCTGGGATCTGTCTCTTTCTTTGGCATGTTTTTTGTGGAATGAAGATTTGAGTGGGTCTGAGAAAGACTTTAAACAACAGTGGCTTAAGTGAACTAGAAATTCATTTCTCTCTGAAGTGAAAACTTGGCTCTGGAAAGCAATGATGTCAAGGGTTCAGAAGATTTTCTATCTTGTAGCTTCACCATTCCTAGCATGTTGTCCTTATTCCTGTGTTCCAAGTGGCTCCTCATTCCAGCCAGTGGAAAGATGGAGACAATGGGAGGGAGAATATGCACTTCCCTTGAGGTCCCATTCTGAGGTTGTGCACATTACTCCTGTTTACCTCCTGCCCATCGGAACTTGCACAGGACCCCACATTAGCTGCAGAAGAGGCTGGAGAGAGGCTGTCTTTGTTCTGTGAACAGTAGAAATTCTATTGCTCCTGAAGAAGGGGATGTCAAATATTAGGACAACTAACAGTCTCTGCCACAAGCCTGGTGGCTCCCGTGCACTCCCTTCTTCCTATACATAAACCACACTCACCTCTTTCCCAGTGGGAACACATCCCCAGGTCTCATTCCGCTGGTGCACCCAACTCAATGTCTTCAATCTCTGGGTGATGTGCCATCTTCTCCACCTGGCTCAGATGGGACTTATCATAGTTCAGCCACTTATAAGCCAAAAGACAAGTTATCTGTCTCCTGCCCAATATGAAATAGCAGAAGCAGGATAATTGTGATGAGAATGCTTACTTGGAAAACAAAATAAGGATAGAAAACTGAGATAGTCAAAGGGGTCTATAGAATGACTGATTCTTCTGGGTCCAGATTGGTCAATTCATGTGGCAAACATTTTTTTCTGCTCTTGGTGGTTGGCAAAAGAGAAGGAGATGTTCCTATCTTTGTCTGCTGTAGCTCAACTGATAATATCCATTTCTGTCTTTATTATTATTTGGCACCATTTTGCACAGTGGGTCCATTTCTCTTACATTTGTTTGATATGAACTCCTTTGCTATGTAAAACATTTAGATGTTTAGGCTCAGCGTCTATAGTACAGTAGTTGCAGCATCAGTCACATGGGTTCGAACCCAGCCCCGGCCAGCTGGTCAACAATGATAACTGTAACAACAACAAAAACAATGGCCAGGCGTTGTGGCAGGTGCATGTGGTCCCAGCTACTTGGAAGGCTGAGGCGGGAGAATCACTTGAGCCCAAGAGTTTGAGGTTGCTGTGAGCTGTGACACCATGGCACTTGACTGAGAGTGACATAGTGAGACTCTGTCAAAAAATAAATAAATTTAGATGTTTAAATAACTTTATTCAATTTTGATATCTATAGCTATATAATTTTTAAGTTAATTTCTTGTTCTAATAGTTTCTCTTCTTTTATGGTATTACGTAATTGCTTGGAAACATGTGCATGGCTTGGTACCAATCATGTCCTATCTGATCTTTTTATTTTTTGGAGACAAAGTCTCAGTCTGTTGCCCAGGTTAGAGTACAGTAGCTTAATCCATAGCTCCTTTAACTCCTGAGATCAAGCAGTATCTTCCTGCCTCAGCCTCCTGAGTTGCTGGGATTACAGGCATGTGCCACCATGTTTTTAATTTTTCTTTTCTTTCTTTCTTTCTTTCTTTTTTTTTTTTTAGAAATAAGGTCTTTCTATGCTGCCCAGGCTGGTCTTGAACTCCTGGCCTCAAGGGGTCCTCATCTCTGTCAAAGTGCTGGGATTACACGTATGATGCACTGCAATCTCTCCTATTTGATCCTGGTCACAAAAACAAACAGGATCTTTTACTTTCCTCATAGAAGGGGAGTGTGGCTTTACTGAGAAGCATAATCTGCTAATGACAAGAGAGGTGTTTACAAATTTAAACCCTTAGTCAAAACTCCCATGCTGATCAGTAGTGGGATTGAGCCTGGGAATAGCCACTGCACTGCAGCCTGGGCAACATAGTGAGACCCTGTCTTTAAAAAAAAAAAATTTTTTTTTAAAGGAAGAAAAGGGAAAAAAGATAAATTTAAATTTAAGGGCATTATTAAGAATGTCATCTAAGAAAGTTTATTTTGCACATTTTATATGTCTGTTTAAATAAACATGCTTAAAACTTCACGTTCAAAATTTTGAATTGGGTGGAATCTGGAATAAAAGTTAATGGACTTTCTACTATAAAGAACCACAGGTATTTACCATTTGAACCATAAATGATCCATCTGATGGTCGTCATAATTCAAGTGAGTTATGTTGAGAATAAAAAAAAAAATTAGAGACATTGAAAATTGGAGGCTCGGCGCCTGTGGTTCAATCGGCTAAGGCACCAGCCACGTACACCTAAGGTGGCGGGTTCGAATCCCCAGCCCGGGCCCGCCAAACAACAATGTGGCTGCAACCAAAAAATGGCTGGGCGTTGTGGCAGGCGCCTGTGGTCCCAGCTACTTGGGAGGTGGAGGCAGGAGACTCGCTTAAGCCCAGGAGTTGGAGGTTGCTATGAGCTGTGATGCCATGGCACTCTGCCCAGGGGGATAGCTTGAGGCTCCGTCTCAAAAAAAAGAAAATTGGAAACGTTAGAAAACATCAGAAATAGATTGTATTTTTCTTTATTTCCCTAAAATCTTTCCTGAAGATTATATTTTTAAAATGCATACAATTTATATTTCTCTGTTTCTTCAGCTTCCTAATTTCTTATATTGTATCAGAAATTAATCAAGTTATTTTGAAAATTATAGTGCCTCTCTGATCGCAAAAAGTTATGCAAGTTCAATCAGTAAGATTAAGAAAATGAGAGATGGCTGGGCACTGTGGCTCACGCCTGTGATCCTAGCACTCTGGGAGGCTGAGGCGAGAGGATCCCTTGCACTCAGGAGTTTGAGACCAGCCTGAGCAAGAGCGAGACCTCATCTCTACTAAAAATAGAAAAATTAGCTAAGTGTTGTGGAGGGAACTTGGAGTTCTAGCTACCCAGGAGGCTGAGGCAAAAGGATCTCTAGAGTCCAAGAGTTTGGTAGGTTGCTGTGAGCTATGACAACAGCACCCTAGCTACCAGGTTGTACAAGTTAGTTTTGTGAAATGCCACCAGAGGGCAGTCAATCCAAAAATTGCTCTATCTGATGTGCCACAAACAGGCTTCCGTACATGATGTTGAATCAGGTAAAAGGCTTTCAGGTTTTTAATTTGACAGCAGTTGAAAATGTCCAGCACTATCCTCTTTGAAGCCTGGTTATCCATTCCTGTATACAGCAAATATTTACTGAGCACTCACTGTGTTTCATCCTACTGATGAAATTAGAATAAAACTTGACCCTGACCTTTTAGGACTCATATTTTCTCTGTGGAAAGAGTAATAATCTATAAACAAGTGGATTAGGATCCAATTTGTTGCACAGTACACTAAAGATCTTTGAAGGACAGGATAATGCTGCTGAAGGCACATGAGTCCAAAGAATGCTTCCTAGAGGCGCTGAACCTTGAACTGCCAGATTAAGATGATGAACTGAACATATGTATTTAATTTTCCTCCCTCTTAAACTCTGTAAAAATAGGAGTTGTCTTAAGACCTAAACCCACAAAGGCTTGGAGAATAGGAAAAAAGACAACAGCAAAGACGTTGTGGCAGCTGCCAAAGTCAATGCTAAACTCGTTTAACTGCTATGAGAAATCAAAATCCCAAACTGCTAGCAGGACAGCTAAAAACTGACCATATTTACACAGAAGAACCTTCAAGGGCAACATTTTTAGGGAGCTAATATAAGGAGGACCAGGGTGAAAGACGTTTGAGGAGAAATTAGAGCCATAGATATTCCCTCACCCTGGCAGAGGTCTGAATGTTTATAGACATCATATATTAGAAGCCTGTTTGTTCATTGGGGAGGATTAAGAGATCAGCCTTCCCCCTCTGGCCCAGTTTAGCCTCCAGAATGCAGAAACTAGAGGTTTACCCTCTAGGTGGAAGGCTGAAGGATGCTTCCCTGGGGGAATCTGGCCATCAACAAAGAAAATACTTGAGAATACTAGCACCGAGCTTTCTCTATTAGCCTCCCCCATGTCATCTTAAAACTCACAACTGGAGAGTTAATAATTGTTTTTGTTTTTGTTTTGTGACAGAGCCTCAAGCTGTCCCCCTGGGTAGAGTGCCATGGTGTCACAGCTCACAGCAACCTCTATCTCCTGGGCTCAAGCAATTCTCCTGCCTCTGCCTCCGAAGTAGCTGGGACTACAGGTGCCTGCCACAATACCGGCTATTTTTTGGTTGCAGCAGTCATTGTTGTTTGGTGGGCCTGGACTGGATTCGAACCCACCAGCTCAGGTGTCTGTGGCTGGTGCCTTAACAGCTTGAGCCACAGGCGCCGAGCCAAAGAGTTTTTAAGTTTTTCACTCTTAGTTTTGAGCTGACTACCAACAATTATGAGACGTCTGATGAAACGAGCACTGCCAAGCTTCTTTTGAAGCACCTTGGAGGAAAGAGAGATTATTCAAGACTTAAAAGGAACAGATAAAGTCATATAAGATAAGAGGGAGGGTTGTATTCATGAAGCAATAACCAAGGGCATGAAAATGGAAGATTTAAGAAAAAATAGTTAAAAGAGCAGTTGGAAATTTACAATATGATAGCAGAAAGCAAATCCTTAGGCTTTTCAATGTGTGGCCACTGGCCACTATTTTTAAATTTAAATTACTTGGAACTAATAAAAAACTCAACTCCTCTGCAGCAGTCACGTTTCAAATGCTCAGAAACTGCAGGTGGCTAGTGGCTGAGGCATCGGAGAGCATGGATAAAGAACATTTCCATCACTGCAGAAAGTTTTACTGATAGCAATTTTGAAGATAAATTTAAGGAATTCTCTCAAAAAGTAGAATAAGGGCTCGGCGCCTGTGGCTCAAGTGGCTAAGGCGCCAGCCACATACACCTAAGGTGGCAGGTTCGAATTGAGCCCGGGCCTGCCAAGCAACAATGATGGCTGCAACCAAAAAATAGCCAGGCGTTGTGGTGGGCGCCTGTGGTCCCAGCTACTTGGGAGGCTGAGGCAGGAGACTCGCTTGAGCCCAGGAGTTGGAGGTTGCTGTGAGCTGTGATGCCACGGCACTCTACCCAGGCGGATAGCTTAAGGCTGTGTCTCAAAAAAAAAAAGAAAGAAAGAAAGAAAGAAAGTAGAATAAAGAGTCAGAGGTAGAAAGAATGAGAAAATGATCAGACTATGTAGGAGATCAATCAAATAATTGAATAATAGGAATTCCAGAAGGAAAATAGAGGGAGGAAAATAATCAAAGAGATTGTCAAGAAAATTTTCTGGAACTAAAGTTTGTAAGTTGCTAGATTGAAAAAGCCCAGTGAGTGTTTTGCCCATGCTGTTACTACCAATATGCTTCATGTCAGTGCGTACTGTCAGGTAAACAGAAAGTCAGTGAATCTGGCTCGATTTTTAAATTTTTTTTTAAGGAAAAAAGGAGGATTTCACTTTTTACAAAGGATTCACTTTTTAAGGTATCATTAGTCACTTACACCTGAAAGTGACCGAGTTTATCAGACCCTTCCTGAGAACAAATTTTTTAAAGGAAAGGTAAGTGGTTTCGCAAAAAAGGCACTGATCTCCTGGCCAGGGTGGGAAGGGAGGACAAGGCAGGAAAGGGAGGCACGTGGAAAATGCATGATAGCTCTTTCATAATCCGGCCTGACAGGGCATTAGGGGTGGGGAGCAGGCCCCAGGGACTGAGGGCGTAGGCCAGGCCTCAGTGAGGGGACATCACTGGCACTTGGAAGTGCCTGCTGAGAGCAGGTAAGACAGATGAGTTCTCCAGGTGAGACCTTGGCATTCTATTTATTTATTTATTTATTTATTTGCAGTTTTTGGCTGGGGCTGGGTTTGAACCCGCCACCTCTGGCATATGGGGCGGGTGCCCTACTCCTTTGAGCCACAGGCGCCGCCCAAGACCTTGGCATTCTTAAGATGCCCCGCCCTGACCCTGGAAATGAACAAAAAGGAGAGATGTCTCTGGATAGGGTGCTGAGGCCCCATAGTGCTGACACACACCAGGCCTGGCCTTGGCCTGACACTGGGTCCCAGCATCTGTGTCCCCTGGAGCAGGATAAGACATCACCAGGCTACCACTCTCCACAGAGGTCTGGAAGGAGCTGGCTGAGTCTCACAGATATTTTTGGCCCCCAGGGGCTTCTGGCAGCCAGGCAGGTCCCGATGAAGGAAGCAAGTAGGGGCAGTGAGAAGCAGGGCCCTGAGATGCAAATCTGCAGGTCCATCTGGGCAGGGCTTCTCCCACCTGGGCATCCAGGGAGGAGTCCGGTTTCCTTCCCCACTGAGTCCTGCTGGTGGCTGCTGACTGTCTCCAGGTCCCCTAGGGGTTCTGATCTCCAGACTCCTGGATCCTGCTGCTCCACAGGCTGAGCATGGATGTCACCATCCCTGAGAGCCTCAAGTTCTCCTTCTGGCTAGAGTGCGGTTCCGCTCAGCTCTGGCCTGCCAGCTCCATCTCAAAGAGGTGGCACTTGCTGGCCATTCTCACGGGAACCACAAAAAACTCAGCGTGGGAAGAGCCTGGATACTTGACAGAGTCTGAACTTGGAATGGCCCTGAGGTATCTCTCCAGCTTCTCTCCCAGCCTCACTGAGCTGGCCGGGAGCCTCACGCTGGCACTGTGGGTTAGGGCTGTTCCTCAGTTGTCTTTCTGGGGCTCATCCGAAAGGAGATGGTCCTGGGGCTGGAACATTTGAGGGAGCTGCTGTAGGTATGCTGGGTGGATGAGGATGTGAAATTAGATGGCTCTTTATTAACCTTAAAGCAACCTAGCAACCATTAATAATGGGCAAACACACAGTCCTGTATGTTATTATTATTCCTATCACACACATGGGAAATCTGTGTCAGTCCTTGTCCTTTCAGGAAAAATGAACACAGAGAGAAAATTAATGCAGGAAATGTTGGCAAAGGGGTTGAAAGACCCAGAAGAGCAAAAGAGAGAAGGGGGTGGTTGTTATCCAGAGGTCAGAAGCTGCGGTCGTCCCTGGGCTGGAGCCGCTGGGTGTCTGGAAATGCTGCCACCACCAGGGAGCAGAAGCTGACCCCGTGTCACTGATGGAGCCTCAGCAGCTGCTGGGGGAGGGGGGGGCCTGTACTGTCCCTGGAGGAGCAGGAGTGGGGGTCGCTTCTTTCTTTCTCTCACCTGCTCATCTTCTCCAGGAGTTTGGCAATGTGGGAAAGGACCCAACAGAAAGCAGAAAGGGGAGGGGGCAGAGAACCAAGAGACATTATCTGGCACGGAAGCAAACAGATTCAGTGATTACTCCAGTTCGTGGCAGTGAGGACCAGAAGCCAGGTGTGAAGTTCAGGAGACTCCAAGACCCCCCTCACTTCTGACACCAGCTAGGGGTTCAAGGGTCCTCAAAACCACTCACACATTCAATAATTCTTAAGGACTCACAGAACTCACTGAAAGCTGTTATACTCACTGTTATGGCTTTTTTCTTTCTTTCTTTCTTTTTTTATTAAATCATAGCTGTGTACATTAATGCAATCACAGGGTACAGTGTAGTGTTTTCATGTACAATTTGAAATACTCTCATCAAACTGATTAATGTAGCCTTCATGTCATTTTCTTAGTTATTGAGTAGTTATGGCTTATTGTAGTTAAAGAATACAGATTAAAATCAGCTGAGGGAAGAGGCGGGCGGGGGTGTGGCCAGGAGAGTTCCCGGTGCAAAGTTTCAGGATGCCTTTTTCCAGTGGAGGTGTGAGTAGCACTAACTCCTCCCAACAACAGTGTGCAACAACGCTGAGCCTTGACCTACAGACTTTTTATTAAGGATCAGACCCATACACATGGACGAACTTAGTTTCTAGTCCCTCCAGAGTTTGAGCTGGTACTGCATGGTCACATTGTTAGCACAGGTTATGAAGCTTATTCCAAGGTCGTCAGATAAACAAACATTGTCATCAGGCACTGTATTTCAGTGGCTTAGAGATTATCTCCCAGGAGCAAAGTCCAGACCCCTCTGTGGGCAAAGTTAATCCTTCCACTGTGTACCAGGTCTTTACCCTCCCAATTTGGTGATCTTTTTATCACTCTACAGTTCCCTGTTTGAACCTCAAAGCTGTTTTCATGCATGCCCTAGAGAATTTTGGGTTTTTTTGGTAGAGACAGAGTTTCACATATAGCCCTCCATAGAGTGCTGTAATGTCATAGCTCACAGCAACTTCCAATTCCTGGGCGTAGGCCATTCTCTTGCCTCAACCTCCCAAGTAGCTGGGACTACAGGTACTCACCACAATGCCCAGCTATTTTTTTGTTGCAGTTTGGCCAGGGCTGGGTTTGAACCCACCACCCTCGGTATATGGGGCCAGCACTATACTCACTGAGCCACAGGTGCCGCCCAAGAATTTTTTAAGTAATCTCATCATTTTGTAGATCATACAAGTAAGTAATAACTTCAATGATAAAATATATTTTTGGCTTGGCAGAGTGGCTCTCTTTGGGAGACTGATGCAGGAGGCTCATTTGAGACCAGGAGTTTGCGACCCACCTGGGCAACATAGCAAGACCATATCTCCACAAATAATAAAATAAAAAATTAGCTGGGCATGGTGATATGTGCCTGTAGTCCCAGTTACTTGGGAGGCTGAGGCTTGAGAATCTTTCAAGATTAGGAGTTCAAGGCTACAGTAAGCTATGATCATGCCACTGCATTCCAGCCTGGCAAACTTTGTGAGACCCTGTCTCTTACAAAAAATAAAATAAAATATATTTTCAATTAGTATATTATTAGAGTTCATTTTACATGATCTTTAGTAATACTTAATATATAGAGAAATTAGGCCGGGCACAGTGGCTCATGCCTGTAATCCTAGCACTCTGGGAGGGCAAGGCAGGTGGATCACCTAAGCTCAGGAGTTTGAGACCAGCCTGAGCAAGAGTAATACCCTGTCTCTACTAAAAATAGAAAAACTAACTGGGTGTCAGGGTGGGCACCTCTCATCTCAGCTACTTGGGAGGCTGAGACAGAGGATGACTTGAGCCCAAGAGTCTGAGGTTGCTGTGAGCTATGATACTGTGGCACTCTACCTGGGGTGACAGGAGTGAGACTCTGTTAAAATATATATGTAATATGTTATATATATATGAAGACTTTGTTCTATTTAATAACTGACATATACTATTCATTTAAATTATGTAGCAAAAACATAATTTGTAAAGAAAATAATTCAAGAACAGTATATGTGATATTTAGTTTTAGGATCAAACATATTAAAATCTGGCTTAAAATTTATAATTACATATTACTGCACAAGCAAATTGCATGCTCCAGCTTTAATAACCCGATGCTAGGAATTCTTGCCTTTAGCACATTACAAAATAAAATTGATTTATTATAATTTCCATGTTTCATTTCTAAATTATCAATTAAAAGAGAATAATAGTTCGAGCTTCTAGTATAGATATTTCCATATAAACAAAATATTTCAGGTATTAATAGTGTTTTGTTTTGTTTTGTTTTTTTGAGACAGAGTCTCACTCCATGGCCCTGGGTAGAGTGCTATGGTGTCATATAGTTCCCAGCAATCTCAAATTCTTGGACTCAAGAGATCTTCTTGTTTCAGTCTCCCAGGTAGCTGGGACTAATAGCACCGGCCACCATGCTCAGCTAATTTTGTTCCTTTTTTTCTTTTTTACCAGAGATAGTCTCACTCTTGCTTAGGCTGGTCTCAAACTACTGAGCTCAAGTAATCCACCTGTGCTCCCAGAGTGCTAGGATCACAGGTGAGCCACCTCGTACCCAGCCAATAGTGTTTATTTTTGATAACTAAAAAGTCAAATCAGGGCAGCACCTAGGGCTCAGTAGGTAGGGCACTGGCCCCGTATACCAAGGGTGGTGGGCAAGAGAATTGCCTAAGCCCAGGAGTTGGAGGTTACCGCAAGCAGAGTGATCCACAGCACTCTACTAAGGGGGATAAAGTGAGACTCTGTCTCTACAAAATAAAAAAAAAAAAAGTCAAATCAAATTTAATAGGCATTATATTTTCTCTTTTAATGTTGGTTTTGAAGTGCTAGATATGTTTTGTTGTGCTACATGATACTTTTGTTGAGATGAATACAATATACGCAAGGAATCCTAACCATAAAAAAATACAATGTATACATCTGCAAAGATCTCCTTGAATTGATTTTGAATAATTACATTTTAATAGTCCTCAACAAGTTTTTAGATTTTAACATCTTTATGCTTCTTACCTTGACCTAATGATATTGATATAACTTTTTATAATTTATTGTTGGGGACTCATTGAGGGTACACAGAACCAGGTTGCATTGATTGCTTTTGTTAGATAAGGACCCTCTTATATTTGTGTCTCATCCCCGAAAGGTGTACCACACCCCCTAACCCCCCACTCCCTCTTTGCATCCTTTGTATTAACCTGGATGGAATACGTTATTCTTAGTGAAGCATCACGAGAATGGAGAAATAAGAATCCTATGTACTCAATTCTGATATGAGGATAATTAAGATCCTAGGACACAGTGGGGGGTGGGGGATGGGGAAAACTGAATTGATGTAACTCTTTTAAAAAACAAAAATAAAATAATTTGGCCCTGCACCCATAGCCCCATGGTTAGGGTGCCAGCCACATGCACAGGGGCTGGTGGGTTTGAACCCGACCAGGGCCTGCTAAACAACAATGACAACAATAACAACAACAACAAAAATAACCCGGCAGTGTGGTGGGCGCCTATAGTCCTAGCAACTTGGGAGGCTGAGACAAGAGAATCGCTTAAGCCCAAGAGTTTGAGGTTGCTGTGAGCTGTGATGCCAATAGCACTCTACCAAGGGCAACATAGTGAAACTCTATCTGAAAAAGTAAATAAATAAGTTAATTAAATAATTTAAAACTGGATGTATGGTTTGATACAGTTACGCTACTGTAACAAAAAGAGCACAAAATGCATAGTTTAAAGATCATAAAGGCTATTTCCTTCTGATATGAAGTCTGGTCTGTAGGCAAGTGTTTCTACTGGGGTGAGCTCTGCTCGATTTGCATTCTGAGACCCAGTTTCTTTCTTCTTGTCGCTCTGCTATCCCCTAAGACAGAATTCTTAACTTTTTTGTGACAAGGTCCCCTTGGACAGTCTGGAGAAGCTTATGGACTCCATCTCAGAATAAGTTGTTTTTTTTTTTTTTTTTTTTTTTTGAGACGGAGCCTCAAGCTATCCCCCTGGGTAGAGTGCCATGGCATCATAGCTCATAGCAACCTCCAACTCCTGGGTTCCAGAGAGTCTCCTGCCTCCGCCTCCCAAGTAGCTGGGACCACAGGTGCCCACCACAATGCCTGGCCATTTTTTGGTTGCAGCCATGATTGTTGTTTGGCGGGCCCGGGCTGGGGATTTGAACCTGCCACTTTAGGTGTACGTGGCTGGCACCTTAGCCGATTGAGCCACAGGCACCGAGCCTTTTTTTTTTTTTTTGAGACAGAGTCTCAAGCTGTCACCCTGGGTAGAGTGCTGTGGTGTCACAGCTCACAACAACCTTAAAATCCTGGGATCAAGTGATCCTCTTGCCTCATCCTCCCAAGTAGCTGGGATTATAAGTGCCTGCCACAGCACCTGGATACCTTTTTAGAGATGGGGTCTCACTCTTGCTCAGGCTGGTCTCCTACTCCTGAGCTCAGTC
>CAUYQV010081807.1:0-11537 GCA_963574575.1 Galagoides demidoff
GTCCCAGCTACTTGGGAGACGGAGGCAGGAGACTCGCTTGAGCCCAGGAGTTGGAGGTTGCTATGAGCTGTGATGCCATGGCACTCTACCCAGGGGGATAGCTTGAGGCTCCGTCTCAAAAAAAAAAAAAAAAAAAAAGAAAGTGTATTGAATCATAAAATTTAAAGTGAATAGGGACCTTTGTACAATTTCTCATTTTATAGTGAAAGAAGCAAAGACTCCAAGAGATTAAATGACTTACCCCCAAAACATATATCTAATTAATGGCTGGGCCAGAAATAGATTCTATATATCTTGATTCCCAATCTAATTCCTCCTTTTCCTCCTCCTCCTTCCCCTTCTTCTCCTCCCATCTCCTCCCTTCTTCCTGTTCTGTTGTTGTTATTGTTGTTTTTGCTTCTTTATTCTTCTCACTTTAATAACTTTTCTGAGACAATATCACCCAAGTTCACCTTCTTGGACATATGCCCCAAAATTTAAGTTGT
This sequence comes from Galagoides demidoff, assembly GCA_963574575.1. Lineage (NCBI taxonomy): Eukaryota > Metazoa > Chordata > Mammalia > Primates > Galagidae > Galagoides > Galagoides demidoff. The sequence goes on from CAUYQV010081807.1 coordinate 486, forward strand.
CAGCCTTTGAACTCTGTTGTCTTTATATATCACTTTGTCCCTTCTCTAAGTGAGCTTTTCCCTTAGCTCAATGAATAAACTCTCTTCTGAGGTTCTAAAGGCAGAAAAAGAGTCATCCTAAATATCTGAACCACCAAATCTTAATTATTTTGCCTCCTACAGTTCTCTCATATCTGTTATTTCCTCTCTGTCACGTCTACCGATACTCAGTAACTTTCTTTTCTCTCTGCTTCCTGTCTCATTATCCTTAGATCTGTAACTATTTAAAATGATATAACAGGCATATCTAGTCATGTAAACCTTCTGCTAAGATATCTTCAATAGTTACCTTCTGCCTGCAAGAAAACAAAAGTCTCCTTAATATGGCAAACGAGGTTCACCGTGATCTGGCACTTAAGTACCTGTGCAGTGCCAGTGGGCCCTGTCTTCTACTTTGTGTTCCAGACATCCTGAGAACTATGCTTTCCCTACCTCTGGTCTCTCAGGCTGCTGTGTCTTTTACATGGTATTCTCCCTTATAGGATAGCTCGCCTTTCTTTCTTGCCCTGCTCCACAACCACAAGCTCAAATTCCTACTACTGTTCCTTCATGTGTTATCACTCTAAAGGAGTCTGTCCCATGCCCATTACAGATTTAGTTCCTTTTTCCTCTGTGTTTCCATTGCACTCTGCACCTACTTCCCTTTTTGGTACATACCATATTGTGTGTGTATTTGTGAGAGAGTGTGTATGTAACAAAAGTTGTATGATGAATGATGTAGTAGGAGGTATAGTGGAAGGATAAAATAGGATTTAGATAGGTGAAGAAGAAGATAAAGGACATTTAAAGTGGAAGAAACTTAGTAGTGTGCTGGAGCAAGCTTCTATTGGCTTATGAGATGATCATTAAATTTTTAGGACTTTTTCAGCCATTATCAAAAATTTAATTTTATAAACTTTAAATAAATTATGTTAAAAACAAAGGCAAAAATATTCAACACTTATCACTTCCTAATTATTCTACCACATTTTACTGTTCTCTGTGTCCTTGAGTTTATTTATATGGTGGAAATACTGTATAATGGGATACTACTGTGCATTTCTTCCCAACTTCTTATTAAGTGATGTCACATTAGTAGCTTGAAGTCAGTTATGATGGGAGTATGTATGCTATGGGAATCAGCAAACACTACCAATCAGGATTTGATTTATTGTTTCGGTAATTGTTTAGATTTAAGAAAGTGATGGATAAATGTTGATAGTGTTTATTAAACTTAACAATGTGTTGTTCCTATATCCATTACATTGTGAATAACAAAAACTTGATGGAATATTCTTCTAGTATTAATTTATTTTTAATTAATTATTTTTTATTAAATCATAACTTTGTACATTGATGCATTTATGGGATTCAGGGTACTGCTTTGATATACAATGTGAAATGTTTACATTGAACTAACACATCCATCACAATTATACTCATTTCTTAATAAAAACTATTAAATTTAGCAAAGATGCTTAAGTCTTGAATGATGAATGAATGAAGTCCCAGCATATATCTTTATTGTTTTACTTTCATCTTACTTGTTAAAGTCAACAAAAAATATCAAACAGCATTCGTGTGAGAACTACATTCATCAGTTGGAACCATAGGTTGACTACAGATAGAAGAGTGGCAAAACTCCACGAAAATGTTCAGTGAGAATTAATTAGACGTATGAAATTTACATTTAAACATGCTGTGTATTTCATTGTTATTTATAAATGGTGTGCTACACATCTTTTACATTGGTAAAATTTATGATAAACTTATGTATGTGTACATATGCATACATTCTTGGAGAGGCAGTTATTAAACAGTTATTAGTATACTACTATGCAGAACTGTACAGGTAAAGATATTTAGGCCCCATAACATCTTTTAAGGTTGATACTATTATTATCCCCAGTTAGCACAGTCTGGCAATTTGAACATTTTGTCTAAGGTCATACAACTAATAAATTAGAGGAAATTTTCACCCAGGTAATCTGGCTCTAAACCCAGAGCCCACCATTTCACTATAAATGGTGAATAACACTGAGGATTCTTTTAGCAGGAAAAAATAGATATGTATTTTGGACAAATATATTTTATAATAATACAAAAATTAACTTTCAGGGAGAAGACCTAGAGGAAGAAGATCATTTTAAAAGTTTATTGTAATACAATCATAGAGTTGAGTTATTTTTATATAAGAATTAAGAGGAAAAATTAATAATGTCTAAAAAATTTATTGAAAATTAAATTTAGTGCAACTATCAGTATATGTAATACATTTAATAGAATTGGCTGAATACAATATTCAACAATGCTTAACACAATGCTTTCGAAAATTATTTCTCAAAAAAAAAGAAAGTTATTTCTCAAGAGCTGTGTTTAGTAGTTGACAGTATGTTTGATATATCAATAGATTATGATGCTTGTGGTTAAAAAAGTACCTGTACTCTTTTATACATAGACATAACAGATTTTTCTAGATGGAACTATTCTACAACTTCAAATGAGAAAACCCCTCAACCTTCAACAATGTTACTCAGTGAAAATCTTAATGTATCTAGAAACCAAAACTTGACAGATGCAGATAAAAGCAACTCTCCAGTTTCAGAAGTTTTGAATGTGAACTTTGAATTAGAAAATGAAGTTTGGGATGATTTTGATGATGAAAGCTTAATAGAAGTTTCTAGCTTTTCAACTGATACTGAAAAGACAAAAACATCAGGTAAAATTATATTTTAGTATGAACTAATTTTATTAGAAATTCCTGTAATATTTTTCATTTCAGCTCCTTCGACTAAGTTTCTTCACCTTTTCTCTTTCTCTCTGTCTCTGTGTATGTGGGTATGTGTGTGAGAAAGAGAGAGAGAAAAAAGCTTGCTTGATCAGATTTGGTTTGTTACAATTATGATCTTTAGAAAAATGGAAAGTGTGATCCTTCTATAAAGAGCATTTTTTCCCCCACTCAGGACAGAAGTCAGGTTATTCCATGATAATGCTATAGCAAGTGAGCTTTCTCTATTCTATTAGTCCTCTCTTGTAAATTTGAATTTACAAATTCAATGTGAGAAAACTGAATTTTCTCACATAAACCAGGATGCTTAGAATGCCCCCATTCTAAGATCACGCCTGGTCTGCTAATATTTGTGAAAGACAAAAGTTTTTTATGTTTAAATGTATTCATCTGATGCAAAGAAAATAAAATCACTTATTTCTAGTCAAAATATTGACTTGTTAGGTATAACTAAATAAATAAAAAAGGATTTATTTCCCCTATATTGTATATTGAATTTAAATCATATTCAACCCCAAAATAACAGGACTTAGTTCTTTGAGTTAAAGGCAAATTCATTCTATTTCACTAAAACTAAGAAATGAAGTTGATGAGACAGCAAATGGAGATACTCTCTCCCATGAGATCATGGAAGGAAGTCAGTCCATCAATCTTCTCAATACGCTCTTATTCCTTACAATTATAGTTGCCTCTTACCATACCATCTCATGCTCTTTAAAACAAAACAAAACAAAACAAATTTCTAAGGGAATAGTTACAAATTGAAATATTATTAGAGGGCTCTAAAAATCACCTAAACAGCTAATATTGCTAGCAAAAACAGGATTTCACCAACTTCACAATATAGGTCAGGAAAATCTCCTTCATACAGTGTCATTAGCACAGTTTTCCATGTCACTAGACAGCTACCAATCCCTACTGCAAGCTTAAATGTCATCACGCACTAGACAATGTGTAGGCTTATCACATAAGAGCATAGCTTTATCTCTGGTAAAATCAGTCTCAGTAAATGCCATTTCCCATATGTAGAGCACCTTAAATGATTACTGTGCAGACAATTGAAAACATTGAATAAACTTTGACTTGATCATTTACATGCATTAAAATATAAATATAGAGGGCAGCACCTGTGGCTCAAAGGAGTAGGCCCGTCCCATATACCCGAGGTGGCGGGTTCAAACCCAGCCCTGGCAAAAAACTGCATAAAAACCAATATATATATATATATGTATGTATGTATATATATATATTTATATAAATATAGAAATAATGGTGGTGAGTAGAAAAACACAAACTGTTTTTCCTCTGCTTTCACACCATAATCAAGGCAGAAGACTTCTGTGACCAAATGCAATCATTTCTGCAGTGGACCCACCAACTGAGTTCTTCCAACCCAGTTCAATTCTGACACCATATGCCTGGAGAAAGAAACAGGAGTCAAAGACCAAATATATACGTATTTTACAAAACCACAGGTGGTTTGAGGGACTTTTAACATAGTGACTAATAACCGATTCTTAATATATTGTATAGTTTTACTCCTTTAGCTTTGTGCTCTTGTTTTTCTGTGTAAATTAAATTTGATTAGCCAATACAGTGACACACACTTGTAGTCTAAGCTACTCAGGAGGCTGAGGGGGTAGGATTGCTTGAGCCCTGGAGTTCAAGGCCAGCATGGGCCGCATAGCAAGATCTCATCTCTAAAATAAATAAAAATTAAAAAAAATAAGATAAAAAAGTTAAATTTGATGATTAAGAAGGATTATTCACTTATTCTTTAACCAGATCTTATCTCTTCAAGAGCCCTTGTAAAGCTTGTGAAACTATTCATTCAACTGTGGCATTTTATTCCATAATGTTATCCCTTTATATAGGATTTCAGGACACTTTGGGTTCAACTACCAGGGAAAGTAAGCTACCCCTCCAAGAATCAAAGAGCAAATTCCAAAGAGAAATGTCAAACAGGCAAGTTTAAGAACTTTAATTTGTAATATGTACAATTTTATATCCCCTTGACACATAATTGGGGATGGAGGGGTTCGAGTCATTAGATTTCAGAAAGGCTATAAATGTTAACCAACCTAAATTCTCTTAATTTTAGAACTTTGTTTCTCAAAGTGCTGTTGTCACACCACCTAAGAGTGCATATTAAATATGCACTTCTCTGAGCCCACATTACTAAATCTTTTTTTCAGGTTAATATAAGGATACAGATGATTAGGTTACAATGCTTATGTTTGTTAGATGTATGAATCTTTATCTCAGGGCTGGGAGCTCAGGAATCTTAATTTTTTTACATTACTTGAAAACGAAGAGGCTCGGCGCCTGTGGCTCAATCGGCTAAGGCGCCAGCCACGTACACCTAAGGTGGCGGGTTCGAATCCCCAGCCCGGGCCCGCCAAGCAACAGTGATGGCTGCAACCAAAAAATGGCCGGGTATTGTGGCGGGCGCCTGTGGTCCCAGCTACTTGGGAGGCGGAGGCAGGAGCCTTGCTTGAGCCCAAGAGTTGGAGGTTGCTATGAGCTGTGATGCCATGGCACTCTACCCAGGGGCATAGCTTGAGGTTCCGTCTCAAAAAAATAAATAAATAAATAAATAAAATGGATACATTACTTGGGGAAAAAATCACCAAAGATGGCACAAAAAGAGAGCAGAAATTATGAGCAGCTCCACATCTGACAAGAAATAACAAAACTTCACATGTAGAAGATTCTAGGCCCAGATAATTTCACTGGTGAGTTCCATCAAATATTTACAGAAAAAGGAATCCCACCAATATCACATATGTTCAGAAATAAAAGGAGCAGGGAATACCACCCAATTCATTTTATGTTGCCAACGTAATACTGAAATGAAAACACATCAGAAAACTATAAGAAAATTAGAGACAATCAATTAGCTTCATGAAAAACTATGATGGTAGAATACAATATCCTTATGTGAACACTGGTAAATCAAATTCAGCATTATATGAAAAAGATAACATACCATGACCAGTGGGGATTAATTTTAGGAAGCTAAATTCTAACCTTCAAAACACCATGTAATTCATCACCCTTAATAGTAAAAAAGGGAATATCATAAGTAACCCAAGAGATGCAAAGAAAGTTTTGATAAATTCAGCACCTATTCACTATTCTAAAAGAAGAAAGGAAAAAAGGAAGGGAGAGAGGAAGGAAGAAAAGAAGGAAAGAAGAACAACTCCAGAAAACTAGGAATAGACGTAAAGCTCCTCACTCTGATGAGGAGCATTGAAAGAGCAAGTATTTCCCTTTAACATCACAAACAAGGCCAGAATGTCCACTCTCTCCACTCCTACTGCTTTTTTTTTTTTAAATTAGATTATAACTATGTACATTCCTGCATTTATGGGGCAAACTAGATATCAGCTTGTGTAATGTGGCAAGGAAAAAGAAATAAAAAGCTTAAAGTTGACAAAGAAAGTATTTAGTCATAGACAACATACTATATACATAGGAGATACTAAGGAGTCTACAAAAACATTTTAAAAAGTAAATTTTGCAAGATTGCAGAATACAAAGGTAAGATAAGTCAATGAATTTCTATATTATAGAGAATGAACAGTTAGAAAATTAAATTGAAAATGCGATATCCGTTTATATTTAATGAAATTCAGTAAGACCTGTATAATGAAAACTATGAAGCAAGCTAAATAAATTAAAGAAGACCTGAAAAAGTAGTTATATGTCATGCTCATGGATTGGAACACTCGGTTTGTTAAGAAGTTAATTTTATCCTTCTTGCTATATAGATTCATTGATATGCCAAACAAAATTCCAACAGTTAATATAGAAATTCAAAAGCAAATTTTGAAATTCATATTGAAATATAGAAGATTTAGAAATTAATCTTAAAAAGGAAGAACAAACTTAGAAAACGGTATGACTTTAAGATTTACTGTATAGCTACGATGATCAAGACAGGGTGAAATTAGCATGAGGATAGAAAAACAAGTTAACAAAATACATGTCAGGGTCCAATAATTTTCTCAAATATATGTGACAAATGATTTTCAACAAAGATCACAATTCAATGAGTCAAAAAAATCTTTTCAAAATCAGTGGTGGAATGACTAGATATTCATGTGATACAAAATGTACCTTGAGCTTTATTTCACATCATAAATAAAAATTATCTCAAAGATAGACAATAAACCTAAACATAAAAGTTAAACCCATAAACTTTTAAAAAGAAAACAGGAAAATATCTTTGTTATGTTGAGGTAAGTAAACATTTTTTAGAATTACAGAAGGTATCGGTCATGAAAAATGTTGAAGTAGATTTTCTGAAAATTCAATACTTCTCTTCATCAAAATCAATGTTATAAAAATAAATAAGGAATACAAGGACTGGAGGAAAATATTCACAATACATTAATCTGATAAAGGACTGCAGCCAGAATACAGGAAGAACTCCAATATAAACAATATAAATAACAGCAAAAAATAAAGCAACTCAGTTTAAAATAAAACAACAAAAAAGAACTTTACAAAAGGTAAACAAATGGTCACTAAGCACACTAAAACAGGTTTAACCCTATCAGGTATCACAAATAAAAATCACAATGAGATACAATTTCATACCCACTCAAATAAAATTACTGGTAATAGCAAATATTGGTCAGAATTTTGGAGCACCTGGAACTCTTGACACATACATAACCCGTGGGTATGTGAAATGATATATCTACTTTGGAGAACAACCCGGCAGCTTCTTAGATACTGAGCATATATAATTGAGGATGCAGCAATTTCATCCTAGAAATTTATGCCCTATCCATAAACAAACCTGGACAAAAGACATAGGTCCACCAAAAGCCTTATTGAAGAATGTTCCTTACATTTTTATTCATAATGTCCAAAAAGGAAACCAAACCATAGTATAAGGAAATACTACATTTCAATTAAAACATAATTAATGATAAATGCAAAAAGGTAAACAACTCTCAAAACCATTACACTGAATGAAAGACACCAGATATAAAAGGTCTCTGCATGATTCCACTTGCACAAAGTTCTAGAAGAAACAAATATAGTCTGTGACTATTTTTATGTATTTTATGTATCTATTTTTACGAAGTTCTAAAGGAAACAAGTAATCTATTCTGACAGAAATCACAAGATTGGTTGGCTGGGATGGCGTAAGGCACAGGTCGGAGAGCCTGGGAGGTGGCACTAGGGAACTTTCTGTTATGATAACAATTTTCTTTAGCTTCACAAAGACGCAGATGACACAGCTGTATGCATTTGCCACAATTCACCTAATGGTACACTTAAGATCAGTCCATTTCACTGTAAATTCGTTATAAATTAGACTTCAACAAAAATTTGAAAACCAAGAAAAATGGAAAAGTCAAAAATAAATGTCCAGTCAAACCCCAGCAAATATTTTGTGGATCCTGAAAAACTAGTGATAAAGTTTATATGATGAGGCCCAAACCCAGAATGGCTGGCACAAAATGGAAAAAAGAATACACTCAGAGGACAGACACTTCCTGACTTCAAGATTTAGCATAAAGTTACAGTAACCATGAAAGGTTGGTATTGGGGACAGAAGAGACAAATAGATCAATGAAACAGAATAGAGAGCCCAGAAATAGAATCACATTAATATTGTCAACTGATCTCGGACAAAGGAGCAAAGGCTATACAAAGGGGAAAAGGGTTTCTTCAACAAATGGAGCTGTAACAACGTGAACAAAAAAAAGAATCTAGACACAGATTTTCCAGCCCTCACAAAAATTAACTTAAAATGGAAAATGCAAAATTGCAAACTCATAAAAAGTTGGAGATTTTTCTTAAACTCCAGATGATGGTGGGTATGGAGATGACTTTTTAGATCTTTTTAGATACAACACCAAAGGCACACTCCATGAAAAAATAATAAACTGGACTGCATTAAAATTAAAAACTTCTGATCTGTGAATAACAATATCAAGAAATGTTAAGACAAGTCACATTCTGAACGGAGGCATTTTCAAAATACCTACTTGATAAAGAACTATAATCCAAAATATACCAAGAACTTCTAAATCCAGCAATAAAAAATGAATGACCCAATTTCAGAATGGGCAAAACATCTCACATACCTCAAACCAAAGATGGGACGCAAAGCAGAAGATACACAGATGTCAAATAAGCCTATGAAAATGTACTCAGCATGTCAGTCAGGAACCGCAAAGTAGCTAAAACAGTGAGACACCATTACGCCTCTATTAGAATAGCCAAGGTCCAAAAACACCAACTTAGATTGACCACTGGTCAGGGTGTGGAGCTCCAGGAGCTCCCATTCGTGCTGGTGGGAGTGCAAAATGGTTCAGACACTTTGGAGGACAGTTTGGCAGTTTCTTAACAATCATGCCACATGATCGGCAATCACACTTCTTGGTACAGTCATGTGCCACATAGTGACATTGCCATCAACAATTAATCACAAATACAATAGTAGTCTGCTAAGGTTATAATGGAACTAAAAAATTCCTAATGCCTATTCATGTTGTAGCTGCTGTAACTTTGTAGCAGAAGCGTTACTCAAGTGGTTGTGAAGACGCTGGTGTGAACAAACCTAGCGCACTGCCAGTCATACAAAAGTACAGCACACAAAATTATGAATAGTACGTAAACGTTCTTAACAAATAAGAAATGACTGCTACTGATTTTTGCATTTACTACACTTCTATCACTGTTTTAGAGAATACTCCTGTTATAAAAAATATTAACTATAAAACAGCTTCAGACAAGTCCTTCAGGAAGGATTCTAGCAGGTGGCATTATCACAGGAGATGACAGACAAGTATGTTATTGCCCCTGAAGCCCTGCCAGGGGGACAAAATGTGGAGGCGGGAGACAGGGATCTGGCACCCCTGACCCTGCGTAGGCCTGGGCAAGCATGTGTATTTGTGCCTTCGTTTTTAACAAAAAAAAATTGTGAAAAGGAAAAAGATAATAATTTTTTTAAAATAGAATAGAGATTATAGAATTAGGAATTTAAAAAAGGAATAGTTTTGTAAAGCTATATATAATGTATTTGTGTTTAAGCTAATATTACTACAAAAGTGTGGAAGAAAATATTTAAAAAACTGAAAAGTTTATAAAGTAAAAAAGTTACATAAGCTAAGTTAATTTTTATTAAACAAATGTCTTAAATAAATTCAGTATAGCCTAAGCTTACTGGTGTACAGGAATGTCCTGGTTTTCATGTTTACTCACTGACTCACAGAGCAACTTGCAGTCCGATAATCTCCATTCATGGTAAGTGCCTTACAAGGCATACCACTTTAATCAGTTATACTGCATTTTTACTATCCTTTCTCTATGTTTAGATCTGTTTAGATACACAAATACTTACCACTGTGTTAAGGTTTCCTATAGCATATGTACAGTAGCAGGCTATACAGGTCCGTAGTATAGGAGCGATACTCTATGCCACATAGCCTAAGTGCGTGGTGGGACATACCTAAGTTTGTACACTCCGTGATGTCCAAAAAACAATGAAATGACCTAACAATGTATTTCTCATAGTGTATTCCTATCATTAGGCAATGCATGACTGTACGTCCCCAAAGTATTTCAAAACCTATGTCCACACAGAAACCTGAATAAAGTTTACTCACAACTGCTGAAACATAGAGGCAACCAAGATATCCTTCAATAGGTGAGTGGCTAAACTGTGGTACATCAGACCATAGAATATTATTCAGAGTAAAAAGGAATGAGTTATCAAGCCATCAAAAGATATTGAAAAACCTTAAATGTACGTTACTAGGTGAATAAGCTAAACTGAAAAGGTTATATCCTGTGTGACTCCAACTTTGTGCCTTTCTAGAAAAGGCAAAGCTATCTAGACAATGAACAATTAGTGGTTGCCACAGATTTGGGAGAAGAAGGGGATGAACAGGCAGAGAGCAGAGGATTTTTAGGGCAGTGAAATTATTCTGTAACATGTATTCTGCTGTATACATGTTACTATACCTTTATCAAAATTCATAAAGGTACAACACTAAAAGTGAACAGTCAGGTAACTGTGGACTGTGAGTGACAATGATGTGTCAACGTGGGTGCATTAATGGTAACAAATGTGCGGCTCGGCGCCTGTGGCTCAATCGGCTAAGGCGCCAGCCACATACACCTAAGGTGGTGGGTTCGAATCCCCAGCCCGGGCCCGCCAAACAACAATGATGGCTGCAACCAAAAAATGGCCGGGCGTTGTGGCGGGCGCCTGTGGT
>CAUYQV010081808.1:0-10139 GCA_963574575.1 Galagoides demidoff
CTTAGCCGATTGAGCCACAGGTGCCGAGCCTAATTATTATTTTAAAATCTAATTTATCTTATATTATGAACAAATGCAGAATTTTAGCAAATTAATTTTCACTTTCTATTAAGCTGTCCTTGTTCTCCTAGGTACTAGGTAGGTAGCCTGAGGTCAAAACGATGGAAGAACTCATCTGTCTTTTGTAGGGAGAAAATTCAGGAGACATTCTAAAATGGTCAGTATGGTGGTTCATGCCTGTAATCCTAGCACTCTGGGAGGCTAAGGCAGGTGGATGGCCTGAACTCGGGAGTTTGAGAGCAGCCTGAACAAGGAAGAGACCCTGTTTCTACTATAAAATAGGAAAATTAGCCCGGTGTTGTGGTGGGTGCTTGTAGTCTCAGCTACTTGAGTGGCTGAGGCAAGAGGATCCATTGAGCCCAAGAGTTTGAGGTTGCTGTGAGCTATGATTATGCCATAGCACCCTACCCAAGGCACAGGGTGAGACTTTGTCTCAAAGAAAAATACATATATATCATTTTGTATCCCATAAATATGTACAATTATCATGTGTCAACTAAAAATAAAAGACAATTAGATCTTTATATAAAGTTCAAAAGCAGGCATAACTGACCTATGATGACATAAGCCAGAACAGTAGTTACTATTGCAAGTAGAGATTTCTGAGCTGCTGGAAATATTCTGCTGACTACATTGGTATGAAAAATAATCAGCCTATATGCTGATCATTTGTGAACTTTTCTGTCTGGATGTTAAACTTAAAATAGTGGATATGTGCGTTACAGGCTGGTAGGTGGCGTCCTGTGCCACCATGTCCCCACTAAAGTGACAGTATAATTCACAAATTTAGAAACACATTCACAATACTGAAGTGCCCACTAAGATAATCATTTGAGTCACATTCAAAATCCTGCAGTAGCAAGGTCAACTACAGACTCACTGCCCCGGACAGAGTCTAATTTTTTTTTTTTTTTGAGACAGAGTGTCACTTGGTCACCCTCAGTAGAGTGTCGTGGCATCTTACCTCACAGCAACCTCAAACTCTTGGGTTTAAGCGATTCTCTTGTTTCAGCCTCCCAGGTAGCCGGGACTATGGGTGCCTGGCTATTTTTTAGAGACAGCGTATTGCTGTTGCTCAGGTTAGTTTTGAACTCGTGAGCTCAGGCAATCTACCAGCCTTAGCCTCCCAAGTGCTGGAATTATAGGTGTGAGCCACTGCGCCCAGCTGAGAGTCCAATTTTTTTTTTTTTTTTGAGACAGAGTCACCCTGGATGGAGCGCCGTGGCATCATAACTTACAGCAACCTCAAACTCTTGGGATCAAGTGACCCTCCTGCCTCAGCCTTCCAAATAGCTGGGACTACAAGTGCCCACCATCATGTCCGGTTAGTTTTCCTATTTTTAGTAGAGATGGGGTGTCACTCTTGCTTAGGCTCCAGAGTTGATGTCCAACTCCGGAGCTCAAGTAATCCACCTGCCTCAGTCTCCCAGAGTGCTAGGATTACAGGCGCAAGCCACCAAGCCCAACCAAGAGTCCATTATTTTATTTGCGCCTCGTAAAGGCGCTGAAGATTGCAGGGGAGAAACTGAGATCTCCTTCAGGGAGACAAGTGTTATGAGAATAGACACAAATAAACACAGTGAGGTTATGATGAAGCACAAGGGAGTCTGGCAGCGGAAAACAGAAGCCTGACCTGGTCTCAGGTATCAGAGAAGGGTTTTATGACAAAGCGGGGAATGAGATGCTCAGCGCAAATGGAAGAAGAGAAAATCTTGAGAAATGGAAACTTCAAACTCTTTCCAGCCCCACGCCTCCATTGAAACCCCTGATACCCCGTGTAACTTTCTCAAGCTGAGGTGATTTTTTTTTCCCTCTGATTTCTCAAGTAAGTATCTCATGGTAAGAAAAATGAGCAGAGTGTTTGTGGTACCCTTAGGCCCCTTAAATGACTTCCTACTTCATTTGGAATCGAGTCCCAACTTCTTCACCTTGATCTGGCCTGGGTCTGCCTCTCCAGGTTGATTGTTCCCTACCAGATCCTTCCTGCACACAGCCGACCTCAGTGGTGGTGGCCGCCTCCCTGCACCTCAGAGAGTAATAGGTTTTTCATAGCTCTGGGTCTTTGAATCGGATGTTCCCTTTGCTTAGAATGCTCTTATCAGTAGTGAAAATGACACGGCCTCAGAGATGTCTTACTGGCTTTCTAATCTAATCCACACGCTCTGACTGAGTGCTGTTAGTGGCCTTCGTGGTAACAATAGCAGCATTATAATCAGAAACTATTCATCGACTTGTGTTTTTTAATTTTCTGCTTCCCTCCCACAGTACCGGTACTTGGGAGGGCAGGAATGAATCCCAATAATCCCAGTTTCTTGTTAAAATCAGAACAAAGCAAAGCCGGCTGGCCGGGCGTGGGGCTCACGCCTGTAATCCTAGCACTCTGGAAGGCCAAGGCTGGTAGATTGCTTGCGCTCACGAGTTACAAGACCAGCCTGAGAAAAACGTTAGACACCCTGTCTCTACTAAAAATAGAAAAACTGAGGCAAGAGGATCACTTGAGCCCAAGAGTTGGAGGTTGCTGTGAGCTATGACGCCAAGGCACTCTACCCAGGGCGACAGCTTGAGACTGTGTCTCAAAGAAAAAAAAAAAAGAATTAAGCAAAGCAGGCACCAAAATAATTGTTAAGTGAACAAATGAAGAAGGGTCAGGGGTATTTTAACATTAACTCCCACAAAATGCCCTGACACCCTTTGAATATGTCACCCTGTTTCCATCTCCACCTAGTACCACAGGGTGATTCCAGGGATTGATTTTAACATTTATATGGAAAATTTGAGGTACATTTTACTCTTTCATATAGACATCTGGAAAGGTATTCACACTTTTTTTTTTTTTTTGAGACAGAGTCTTACTGTGTCTCTCCTTGGGTAGCATATCTAGCATTAGCCTAGATCACAGCAACTTCAAACTCTTGGGCTCAGGAGATCCTCCTGTGTCAGTCTCCCAAGTAGCTGGGACACTACTGACAGGTGCCTGTTACAGCTAATTTTTCTAATTTTAGTAGATATAGGGTCTTTTTCTTGCTCAGGCTGGTCTCAAACTCCTGAGCTCAAGCAATCCACCTTCTTATCCTCCCAGAGTGTTAGGATTATAGGCGTGAGTCACCACACAGACCATTTTAGAAGTTTTCTTGATTTTCTTTTTTTTTTTTTTTTGAGACAGAGCCTCAAGCTATCCCCCTGGGTAGAGTGCCATGGCATCACAGCTCACAGCAACCTCCAACTCCTGGGCTCAAGCGAGTCTCCTGCCTCAGCCTCCCGAGTAGCTGGGACCACAGGCGCCCACCACAGCGCCCGGCTATTTTATGGTTGCAGTCATCATTGTTGTTTGGCGGGCCAGGGCTGGGGATTCGAACCCGCCACCTTAGGTGTATGTGGCTGGTGCCTTAGGCGCCGAGCCAGTTTTCTTGATTTTCTTCCTATAAAAGACACAGGTGGGTCTTTCTATTGTTTTAGCTTCAGGCTACCTGTGATATTTCCAGAACCAGAGTTTTCTCTCTTTTCCAAGTATGCTCCAAAGCAGGCTGGTAGCAGTAGGGGATGGGGAAAGGATGGCCAAAGGCAGAGTCCTTTATCCATTTATGAGAAGTTGGGTCCACATTGGACCTTATGCACAGGGCTAGATCAGCCAAAATCACACCCATCTCACAAATAAGACCTGTCACATATAGTAACATCGGGGAAATGCATGACCAAATGAGTGACCATGGCGCCTAGAGGAACAGAGAGAGGGATGGTCAGAGGCCAGAGAGAAGCATCATTTTAAAAAACACAATTCGTGGATGGTGCCTATGGCTCAGTGGGTAGGGCGCTGGCCCCGTATACCGAGGGTGGAGGTTTCGAACCTGGCCCCGGCCCACTACAGGCATTGTGGTGGGCACCTGTAGTCCCAGCTACTTGGGAGGCTGAGGCAAGAGAATCACCTAAGCCAGAAGTTGGAGGTTGCTGTGAGCTGTGATGCCACAGCACTCTACCGAGGGTGATAAAGTGAGACTCTGTCTCTAAAAATAAATAAATAAAAATAAAAAAATGCAATTCTTTTTTTTTTTTTTTTGAGATAGTCTGAAACTGTTGCCCTGGGTAGAGTGCCATGGCGTCACAGCTCACAGTAACCTCAAACTCTTGGGCTTAAGGGATTCTCTTGCCTCAGGCTCCCAAGTAGCTGGGACTAGAGGTGCCTGCCACAACACTTGGCTATTTTTTTGGTTGTAGTTGTCATTATTTGGCAGGCCTGGGCTGGATTTGAACCCGCCAGCTCCGGTGTATGTGGCTGGCACCCTAGCCACGGAGCTAAAGTTGCCGAGCCCGCTCGCAATTGCCCCTAATTCAAACTCAACATAAGCAAGAAAGTCCTCTATGATTTAGGCTCTGCCAATATCTTTCTGTTCATCCATCGCCATCTGGACTGGAAGGCCCGCTCCGGGCAGGGTGACTGAAGGGCTTCACCATGCGTCTCCTGAGCTCTTGGCACGTGGTCTCCACTGCCGCTCAGGCACACGGTACCTCCTTACCTTCCAAGTTTGAGTAGTCTTACCAACTTATTCTTTATTTTAATTAATTAATTAATTTAGAGACAGGGTCTCAGTCTGTGGCCCAGGCTACAGTACAATTGCACAACCAGAGCCCACTGCAGCCTCAAACTGCTAGGCTCAAGTGATCCTCCCCCAACTCCCACCCCTGCCTCTGCCACCCCAGTAGCTGGGGCACACCAGTATGCCCCATCACCCTGGCCTAATTTATTTCTATTTTTGTTTTTTGCAGCAATGGGAACTTGCTATGTTGCCCAGGCTGGTCTCGGACTCCTGGACCTCTAGTAACCAATACTCCCAGCTGAGCTCCAGAAACTGCTGGGATCACAGGCGTGAGTCACCACCTCTGGCCCTGATTTATTCTTTTCCTTCACTCACTTGTCCCTAGTGCAATTTTTTTTTTTTTTTTTGAAACAGAGTCTCACTCTGCCACCTTAATAGAGTCCTGTGGTGTCCTCATAGCTCACAGCAACCTCAAACTCCTGGGCTCAAGAGATCCTCTTGCCTCAGCCTCCCAAATAGTTGGGACTATGGTTGCCCGCTGTGATGCCTGGCCCTAGTGAAATTTTTAAATCCATTTTCTGTTTGCCTGACTTTTATTTGTTTTCCTCTGCTATTTGAGGTCAGGAATCAGTTGTGAATGAGTTTTATTCCCAGGGCCTTCCACCCCACCAGGTATAGAATTGGTTCTTCATTAGCATTATTGAATGGATTATGGAAGGTGGGATAGGGCAGAGGCTGATTACATCAAAATTATGCTTAAATAATTCAGCCTTCAAACCTAGCAGACACTAGGAACTGGGCACTTCTAAGAGGCATCATGTCTGCCAGCAAGTCAGGTAAGTTGGGCAAACGCTGCAGGCTGGGTTGAGAGGTTGGGTTGAAGATAAATTAAGAGGTGTGGGACTTTGGTACTTTCTTGGGCTTTGCCAACATCAGGTATGTAGTTTGGGGAACCACTGGGTTATATTGTAGGGACCATCTGCATCTGGTCTGCCACCAATAACGTGACTTTCTTCATCCACATCCTTTTCTTTTTTTCTTTAAATTCATTTTAATTATTATTTTTTTGAGACAGAGTCTCATTATGTCACCCTTGGTAGAGTGCCGTGGCATTATAGCTCACAGAAACCTCAAACTCTTGGTCTCAAGCAATTTTCTTGCCTCAGCCTCCCAAGTAGCTGCGATTACAGGCACCCGCCACAACACCGGGCTATTATTTTCGTTTGTCATTGTTGTTGTTGACATTGTTGTTTAGCAGGCCTGGGCTGGGTTTGAACCCGCCAGCCCCGGGGTATGTGGCTGGCACCTTAACCACTGAGCTATGGGTGCCAAGCCTTTTTCTTTAAATTTAGAGATAAGGTCTCACTTTGTCACCCTTGGTAGAGAGCCATGGCATCATAGTTCACAACAGCCTCAAACTCTTGGGCTTAAGAGATTCTCCTGGGCGGTGCCTGTGGCTCAGTGGGTAGGGTGCAGGCCTCATATACCAAGGGTGGTAGGTTTAAATCTGGCCCCGGCTAAACTGCAACAACAAAAAAAATAGCCAGGCCTTGTGGCGGGTGCCTGTAGTCCCAGCTACTGGGAGGCTGGGGCAGGAGAATCACATAAGCCCAGG
Organism: Galagoides demidoff; assembly: GCA_963574575.1. Taxonomy (NCBI): domain Eukaryota; kingdom Metazoa; phylum Chordata; class Mammalia; order Primates; family Galagidae; genus Galagoides; species Galagoides demidoff. Next base: position 6,208 of record CAUYQV010081808.1, read on the forward strand.
AGTTGGAGTTGCTGTGAGCAGTGTGTGACATGGCACTCTTTTGAGGGCAAAAAGTGAGACTCTGTCTCTACAGAAAAAAAAAAAAAAAAAGATTCTCTTGCCGTAGCCTCCCAATTAGCTGAAAATACAGAAGCCAGCCACAATTCCTGGCTAATTTTTTTGTAGAAACTGGGTCTTGTTCTTGCTCAGGCTGGTCTCCAACTCCTGAGCTTAATCAATCCACTCGCCTGGGCCTCCCAGAGTATTTAGGATTACAGGTGTGAGCCACCACTCCCGGCTGATGATTTTATTTTATTTTATTTTTTGAGACAGAGTCTCACTATGTCACCCTTGGTAAAGTGCTGTAGCATCACAGCTCACAGCAACCTCAAATTCTTGGGCTTGTGATTCTCTTACCTCAGCTTCCCCGGTAGCTGGGGCTATTAGTGCCCGACACAATGCTTGGCTATTTTTTTTGTTGCAGTTGTCATTGTTGTTTAGCTGGCTTGGGCCAGGTTCGAACCCGTTAGCCTTGGTATATGTGGCTGGGGCCATAACCGCTGTGCTACAGTTGCTTAGCCCTATGATTTTATTTTATTTTATTTTATTTTTTGAGACAGAGCCTCAAGCTATCCCCCTGGGTAGAGTACCGTGGCATCACAGCTCACAGCAACCTCCAACTCCTGGGCTTAGGGGATTCTCTTGCCTCAGCCTTCCAAGTAGCTGGGACCATAGGTGCCCACCACAACGCCCAGCTATCTTTTGGGTGCAGCCATCATTGTTGTTTTGGCGGGCCTGGGCTGGATTCGAACCCACCACCTTAGGTGTATGTGGCTGGCACCTTAGCCACTTGAGCTACAGGCGTGGAGCCACGATTTTATTTTCATAGAAAACTTGTGCAGCAATAAGATTATCAAAACTTGTACCTGACTTTTCTTATACATTTTCCAAATTTCATACTAAATTTATAAAAATATTAATCGAGTTTATATATCGACTTCTCAGTAGGGTAGATGATGGTTTTAGACTCAAAGCCATATATCCTTCCTCAGTTTTACCACTAACAACTAACAAATACAGAAATATTACAAAAATGTTATTATTTATATCAAAGCAGTACCCTGAACCCCATAAATGCATCAATGTAAAAAGTTATGAGTTCGAGACCAGCCTAAGCAGGACTGAACTCTATTTCTACTGAAACAGAAAAACTAGCCAGGCGTTGTGGCAGATGCCTGTAGTCCCAGCTACTGGGGAGGCTCAGGCAAGAGAATGGTCTAAGCCCAGGAGTTGGAGGTTGCTGTGAGCTGTGACCCCACGGCACTCAACCCTGGGGTGACTGAGTGAGACTCTGTCTCAAAAAAGAAAAAGAGAGCTCTTTGTGTGTATACCACATTTTCTTAATCCACTCATCAATTGATGGGATTTAGGCTGATTCCATATCTTTGGGATTGTGAATAATGATGCAATAAACATAATGAGTACAGGGATCTTTTTGGTTAGAGTGCTGTGGTGACATCATTGCTCACAGCAGCCTGAAACTCCTGGGTTCAAGTATTCCTCCTCCCTCAGCCTCCTGAGTACCTGGGACTACAGGCATCTATCATTATGCTCACCTAATTTTTCTATTTTTGGTAGAGATGCGTGTCAAGCTCTGGCTCATACTGGTCTCGAACTTCTGAGTTCAGGCAAGCCTCCCACTTGGGCCTGCTAGAGTGCTAGCACTATAGGTGTGAACTGGCTGGCAGGTATATTAAACATTGTATTAAATTAGTATCAATTTGTTTTAATCAACTTTATGTAAATATTGTTCACTGATAAATCAGTCAACACCTAAATGATTCCTTTAACACAAACTTCCTAACATGAGGTGTGAGTAATCTCTTTTTCTCATATGCCTGAAAGGCATCTTAATTTTCAACCACCTGATTAATCACTTCTGCCCAGTGTATTTAGTATTTTTTCCTTAAATATCTAAGTCTATCAGGTATTCAAATGAACCCACTTTCCTAATTTTCTCTACCAAATTTAGTTTAAAGATCTACTTGGCTCTTGTTTTTTGCGAGAGTTTCACTTTGTCACCCTCTATAGGGTGCTGTAGCATCTCAGCTCACAACAACCTCAAACTCTTGGGCTGATCCCCCTAACGCTGCCTCCTGCGTAGCTGGGACTACAGGAGCCCCCCACAACCCCTGACTATTTTTAGGGATGGGGTCTGGCTCTTGCTCATGCTGGTCTCATGAACTCTTGAGCTCAGGCAATCCACCCGCCTAGGCCTCTCAGAGTGCCAAGATTACAGGCATGAGTCACCATGCCTGGCCCTCTACTTGGATCTTATTTGCAATTCTAGAGTTGGAGGACACCTCATTCTATAAAATAGAGTGAATGTTTGGTGAACTGACTCAAAGCAGTTGATTTCGCAGGCAGAAAAAGCCTGAAGAAATCTGAAACAGGAGACAACGTGGATTGATTGGTGATTTCATATTTATTTCCCTTGTAGGGTTTAAACAGAAGGGACGTATTATACTGATTCAGGTTGAGTGGAATCTCCTTGTTTTTGAGAAAACTGGTACATTTCAAAGTTCATTGGTTACCTGGTGCTTGGGGCCAATGACTTCAGTCTGACTTGGTGGTGGTGTGCTGGGGCATAGCGTGGGGGGCTAGTGCAAAGAAAGGATCTCCCATGGACTCGGTGTGACCTCCCGTACACCGTTGCTGTCCTCCTCCCACAATCTGCCTCGTTTTCTTTCTAGGCTTGTGTGCTGATATTAACCTAGGACTCTCCTTTGCTGTTTTCTTGTGTGGATCTTCTTTTCTGCTACACGAATTCTCCCTTTTGTTATTTACTCAAGTTGAACTACATTCCCACGAGTACCTGGGGCTCAGCGCCTGTGGCTCAAGTGGCAAAGGCGCCAGCCACATACACCTAAGGTGGCGGGTTCAAATCCAGCCCGGGCCCGCCCAACAACAATGACGGCTGCAACCAAAAAATAGCCAGGTGTTGTGGCGGGCACCTGTGGTCCCAGCTACTTGGGAGGCAAAGGCAGGAGAATTGTTTGAGGCCAGGAGTTGGAGGTTGCTGTGAGCTGTGATGCCATGGCACTCTACCCAAGGGGACAGCTTGAGGCTCTGTCTCAAAAAAAAAAAAAAAAGGGTACCTGGGACATGAGTTTGTTGAGTGCATGAATATCTCAAACTGTCCTTATCTTTTCTTATATCAAAGGATACATTTGTCCCTGTTGCTATGGTTTGACTGTGTGCTCCTTCCAAAACTCATGGTGAAACTTAATTGCTATTATAACAGTATTTAGAGGAAGGACCTTTCAGAGGTGATTAGATAATCCACCCTCTGGATAATCCACCCTCTGGGTAGGACTGGTGCCATTAAAAAGGGCAAGTTCCACCCACTGTTACCCTCTGCTCTTCTGCTTTCCACAGCAAAAAGGGTCTCTCACCCGTGCCAGTGATTATTATATGGAGCTTTTAGGGTTTTTTGTTTTTTTTTTTTTGAGACAGAGCCTCAAGCTATTGCCCTAGGTAGAGTGCTGTGGCGTCACAGGTCACAGCAACCTCCAGCTCCTGGGCTCAAGTGATTCTCCTGCCTCCGCCTCCCAAGTAGTTGGGACTACAGGCGCCCACCACAATGCCCAGCTGTTTTTGTGTTGCAGCCGTCATTGTTTGGTGGGCCTGGGCTGGATTTGAACCCACCAGCTCAGGTGTATGTGGCTGATGCCTTAGCCGCTTGAGCCAGAGGCACCGAGCCTAGATTTTTAATTTTTTTTTAGAGACAGAGTGTCACTCTATCCCCCTTGGTAGAGTGCCCTGGCATCACAGCTCACAGCAACCTCCAACTCCTGGGCTTAGGCAATTCACCTGCCTCAGCCTCCCAAGTAGCTGGGACTACAGGTGCCTGCCACAACACCCGGCTATTTTTTGTTATAGTTTGGCCAGAG
>CAUYQV010081811.1:0-31558 GCA_963574575.1 Galagoides demidoff
AAAAAAAAAAATTGATTCAAAATGGATAAAAGATCTTAATCTAAGGCATAAATCAATAAAAATTCTCAAAGAAAGTGTGGGAAAAACACATGAAGGTATCAGCCTAGGGGAAGACTCTAGTGGCAATTGCAACAACAATAAAAATAAACAAATGGGACTTAATTACACTAAATAACTTCTACACAGCTGAGGAGACAACAACCAAAGCAAAGAGACAACAATCAGAATGGGTAAATATATTTGTATATTATCAATCAGACAAAAGCTTGATAACTAAGTTCTACAGAGAACTCAAATGATTTAATCAACATGAAAAAAGCCAACAATCCCTTATAGCAATGGGCAAAAGAGAAGAATAAAACCCGTGAAGAAGATAGATAAATGACTAACAAACATATGAAAAATGGTCATTGTCCCTAATTATCAGAGAAATGCAAATCAAAACCACACTAAGATACCACTCAACCCCAGTGAGAATCGCGCACATCACAAAATCTCAAACTGCAGATGTTGGCATGGGTGTGGAGAGAAAGGAACACTTTTACACTGCTGCTGGGACTGAAAACTAATACAACCTTTTTGGAAGTACGGAGAATTCTCAAAGAACTCAAACTAGACCTCCCATTTGATCCTGCAATCCCATTACTAGGTAGAAAGAAGAAAAAAAATTATTTTATCATAAGGACATTTGCACTAGACTGTTTATCACAGCTTAACTTACAATTGTCAAAGTATGGAAACAACCTAAATGCCTACCAATCCAGGAATGGATTAACAAGCTGTGGTATATGTATACCATGGAGTACTATACAGCCACCAAAAGGATGGTGACTATACATCTTTTGTATTAATTTGGATGGAGTTGAAATACATTCTTCTTAGTAAAGCATCACAAGAGTGGAGAAGAATCCAATGTACTCAATTCTGATATGAGGACAACTGATGTTAGTACATGGTGGGAGGAGGAGGGATGGGGGAGGGGATAGAGGGAAGGAGGGAAAGGGGTGGGGGTCATAGTGTGTGACACACCTCTTGGGAGCAGAACAATAGAGAGACTTCACCTAGCAAACACAAGCACTGTAACCTGGTTCATTGTACCCTCAATGATTCCCCAACAACAACAAAAAAAAGAAATTTAGAAAACAGTATCATTTACAATAATATCAAAAATATGACTGGGTATCCTACTTTGAACCATATATAAAAATAAATTCCAATAAATGATAGTCCTAAATACAAACCTAAAATGATAAAAGTTGTAGAAGAAAATAGGAGAAAATCATTGTTACTCTAGGCAAAGATTGATTGAAATCTGATTGAATTTCATCAGAATTAAAAGCTTCTGATTTATATTATTTTATTTTTTGAGAAAGAGTCTCACTATGTCTCCCTCAGTAGAGTGCCATAGTGTCACAGCTCACAGCAATCTAAAACTCTTGGGTGTAAGTGATTCTCTTGCATTAGCCTCCCAAGTAGCTGGGACTACAGGCTCCTGCCACAATGCCTGGCTATTTTTCATTGCAGTTGCCATTGATGTTTAGCTGGCCCGGGCTAGGTTTGAACCTACCAGCCTTGGTGTACGTGGCTGGCGCCTTAGCCGATTGAGCCACAGGCGCTGAGCCAAAAGCTTCTGATTTTTATAAAATGATGCTAACAGAATGAAAAGATAAGCCACAGTCCAGCAAAAATATTTACAAAAATATGTTTGATAAATACTTTAGCTAAAGGACATTAAAAACACTCTCAAATCTCAGTAAGAAAATCAATTACTAATAAAAGGGCAAGATTTGAAAAGACACTTCACCAAAGAGTATGAATGACAAATAGCAAATGAAAAAGTGCTCATTACCATTAATTATTATGGATATGCAAATTAAAACTATAAGGCTAAAACACAACCTGTGTGTACATGTTACATATATATACATCTATACTACATGTTAGCATGGCTAAAATTAAAAGGCTGATCATGTTAGAATTCTCATACAGAACTGATGAAAATGTAAAATGTTACAATTTTTGGAATTTCTCAAAAAGTTAAATATACACCTACCATATGATTCTGCCACTCTACTCTTAGGTAGTTAGTCCCCCAAATGAATGTCTATGTCATACTCAAACTTGTACACCAATATTCATAGTAGCTTTATATGTAACAGCCAACAACTAGAAACAAGTTAAATGTCTATAAGAGGTGAATTGATAAACAAAGGATGGTATATACATACGATGGACTATTACTCAGAAGCAAGAGAGGAATGAAGTGCTGACACATGCTACAAAAAGGATGAAATTATGCTCAAAGTAGCCAGAAAACCATAAATATATATAATTCCATTTACACAGAATTCTTAGAACACAAATTAATATATAGGAACAGAAAGAAGACCAGTAATAGTCGGGGGATTGGCTGGGGAAGGGAGGGATACTAAAAAGTACAAACTTTTGGGGATCACGGACACATTCATTATCTTGTTTGTGGTCATGGCGTTACAGTTGTCAAACTTGTCAACCTGTACACTTTATTTGTTTTTTAGAGGCAGAGTCTCACTTTATTGCCCTCAGTAGACTGCTGTGACATCACAGCTCACACTCCAACTCCTGGGCTTAGGCAATTCTCTTGCTTCAGTCTCAGGTGCCCACCACAATGTCCAGCTATTTTTTGTTGCAGTTTGGCTGGGCGAGCTTCAAACCAACCACCTTCAGGATATGGGGCTAGCACTCTCCTCACTGAGCCACACATGCCACCCAACCTGTACACTTTAAATACATGCAGTATACTGTATATCAGCTATATTTCAATAAGGCTATTAAAGGAAGAAAAAATAGCTGAAATATATAAAATTAAAATTTTAGTAAAGCTAATCCCAACGTCAAAGTAAACGTCAAAATTTGAATTACATAACTAACTTAAAATTTGAACTGCTTTGGTTAATTTGAGGGAGGTACTACTTAGCAAAAAATTGGTTTATATTGAACCTTTGCTTTCCTCCTCTATGTTTATGGCTATGTGATACTGTTTTAATTGAGTCATATTTACCCAAACTCCAAGTAACTCTTCTGTTCTAAATTAAGCTTATATGGAAGATGAATTTATACACAGTAGCCATAAAGTTCATGTGCAATTTAATATTTACATGGCCAACCTGTACTTATTCTTTTTAGAGGATGCTTTAGTAGTACAATGGTAGTTCCTAAAATTCTGAAATTAAAGACAACTTCAACTTATTATTTTTGTGTTGTTCTTAAATCTTTCCTGCTGCAACAAAATCTGGTTCTGGTCTGAGAAGAAGCTTGTATTTAAAATGTATGGGGCAATTCCAGAAGCATGATTTCACTTGCTCTAAAATACAATGGTTGTGTCCTTCCGTTTAGTTAGTCTAACCAACCCCTTTTACCTAATCAGAGCTAACTGTGTACACCATGTGATAGTAACATTTACTCACTTGTTTATGAAATGTGCATAGTTTTAGAGGAAGAAATAATAGAATACCTGTGTTTTGAATTCCAGAATGTTATTTCCTGGATTAATTCTTCCCAGTAATATCAAATCTTTTATCTGCATACATTTCTTCTTAGGAGCTATACTGGAGTTTAAAGGCTTTTTTATAGTATGCTGATGTCCAAACCCAGAGGAAGAGATCTGGCTGTCCTTTGCTTGTGGATCAGTAGAAGCTAATTTTTTAAGACATGATTTCATCTGATGTGCTGTACCTAAAACAGCAATCCCTTGATGTGCCAAGGATTCTGATGCCTCCCTAGGTGGTTGCTGGAAAGCTGTCTTTCTGTTTCTTCTTTTTGGATCATTGGAAAGGTCCTGATCACAAATAACAGTTGATAAATGGGCATCGTTTTGGGCAAGTACACGTGTGGTTTCTGAAATATTCAATGTGCCATTTACTGCAGAAGGACTAGAGACTTCATGCTCTTTGGCTGTAATTTCTGTAAGATCATTTTCTTTTTGTGTATATTCCGTTTGAAGAATAAAAGCAACAGGTTGAGATGGCAATTTAATCTCAGTGTCACCTGACTGTCTTGATTTTGATAACGCATCCAAGGTATAATTGTTGGCATTTTGTTTAGAATTCACCTCATTTCTAGAAAATTCTTCCCTTCTCACTGCTTCTGAATTTAGACAAATGTTGGTAGTGTGGTTGTAATTGCAAGTTTCAAGAGACAACTGTGTTTCCTGCATGCTTCCATAAACAAAGCTGACAGCAGAAAGTGAACGTGACTGGGGTTGCACTGAATTTTCCAGACTGGTAGGCTCTTGGCTGTCTTTTTCACTGGAGGTTTGTGAGCTGGGTGGCAGCTTCCTTAAACCGAGACTAGATAGCGATGTAACATTCTTATAGTTTTGAATTTTCAGGCTTATTTCTTTCTGTTTTTTTGCTGCAACTAGAAGCCTCTTCTGTCTTGTGGCCAGGTCAGCCAGTTGTTCTCTCAAAGCTCCATGCTTAAATGACTCTATGGATACCCTATAGGAAGAAACAGAGGGAAAAAAATGCAATAACAGTAGAAACCTTTATTGTTTTAACAGTAATTTACATGTTAAAAATACTCTGTCTCAATTTTAATCAGCTCAAAATATACAAAAGACTAATTTTACAACATATTTCCTTTGAGAGGAAACTGACTCCTTTATTTAAGGGAAGTGATTTTGCTTTTTTTAAAGGAGGCGAATATTTGGCTACCCAAATTTTACATTCATATCATTATTTATCAGTTCTGGGTGAACCCTAAAAGACAAACAGAACTTCAGCTATATCTTATTAGCCTTTGGCTGGAAGGTAGCAAAGGGTGGCTAAGGAGGCCTACCACTCTTTAAGTTTGGGGTTGGCTTACCTGTTTCAAGTGGAAAGTATACTATGAAGTAACATCTGCAAGTTCCACTCAGGTTCTCTTAGTTACAAAGGATTGTTTTGTAAATAATCATACCTCAGCTGGAAGTAAGAAGTGTCAGTTCACCAATTAATTATGATAATTGCACTTTGAACTTGTATTGGGCCATTTTCAAGTCTAGAGGGACCACCTAGACAAACATCATCTTGTGAAGATCCTCAAACTAAATTTGATCCTGAGGACTGACAAAGAAGAAATGGCTTATCACACCTCAACACCTCTGTCTTTTTGTTATGCCCACCCATCCCTACACTGACCTTCAGGCTATTAGACACTTTGTTTCTAATGGTTCTCAAACATTTTGGCCTCAGGACCTATTTACACTCTTAAAAATTATTAAGGAAAGACAGGTGTAGTGGCTCATGCCTATAATCCTAACACTCTGGGAGGTTGAGCTCAGGAGTTTTGAGAACAAACTGAGCAAAGCACGACACCATCTCTACTGAAAATAGAAAAATTAGCCAGGTGTTGTGGCAGGTGCCTGTGCCAGTTACTCTGGAAACTGAGGCAGGAGGGTTATAGTTTGAGGTTGCTGTAAACTAGGCTGATATATTCTAGCCTGGGCAACTGAGTGTCTTAAAAAAAACAAAGCAAAACAAACAAATCATTAAGGAATCCAAAGCACTTTTGTGTATATGTATTATATCTATTAATATTTACTGTTTTAGAAATTAAAACTGAAAAAGAAAAAAATTTTTTTTTTTTTTTTTTTTTTTTTTTTTTTTGAGACAAAGTCTTGGTCTGTCATCCTGCTAGAGTACAGTGGCAACATAGTAGCTCACAGCAACCTCAGACTTACTGAGCTCAAGTCTCAGCCTCCCAGAGGCTGGACTGGAATTACACTAGGATTACAAGTGTAAGCCACTGTGCCTAGCCAAAACTGAGAATTTTTTTAAAACAGAAGAATACACAAGCACACATTTTATTAGCCTTTAGAGTAATGATATTATTATACATATATCACTTGGCTTCTGGAAAGTTCCACTGTACACTCATGAGAGAATGAAAGCCAAAAGGGTGAATAACATCTTAGTATTACTATAAAAATAGTTTTGATTTCACAGACCCCCTGGTTTCAGAGACCTACCAGGGGTCTCTGGACCACTGTTTTAAGGAAAAGCAATACCTGTAGCATAGCTATCTTGCCTCTCCTATCAAAGTTTAAAGTTGTTGACATTAAACTCCCAGCAGGCTTGATGTTATAAGTGGTATATGTATGTGGAAATGGTAGCAAGAAGAAATCGGTTTAGGAAAAACTGGTGGTATAAAATGCAGATGTTATACAGAAGAGAAGGGGGAAAAGGAATAAATACTATCATACTTAAATTTCATAAAACAAGGAGTTCAGACAAAAACACAAAGGTGTTCTCTTTAGATACCCATACCAAGATATAAAGTCATATAGCAATACTAATAAGAATTTACATGCACCTAAAACTCCAATTGATCAGGAATTCACCAAAATTCCAGGTAACCAAAATTCCATTAACCATAGAAAACTAAAGAAATATTGAAACAAGCCTCTCCACAGACCCTAGAAAATATTGTAAAGCCAATTATCTATCTGTAGATCATACACTTGCTTTATATTGACAGGAAAATAAATCAGGAAACAGTAGAACTTATTCTGTGGAGAGGAAGGCAAAATAGGGATAAAATACAGGAGATTTATAAGTACAAACAGACAACTGTTAAATAAGTTTAGAAAAAATTGAATATGTAATAGATGTCAAATGATTATAAGACAAGAATGAATAAGAAAACATTTAGAAGTATTAAATGCAAATAAAAAGGGGGGATATAAGAGTTGGACACTGTGGTTCATGCCTGTAATCCTAGCATTCTGGGAAGCTTGAGTTCAGGAGTTTGAGACCAGCCTGAGCAAGACCAAGCCTCCATTTCTACTAAAAATAGGAAAATTATCTGGGCATTGTGGTGGGCACCTCTACTCCCTGCTACTTGGGAGGCTAAGGCAGAAGGGTCACTTGAACCTAGGAATTTGAGGTTGCTGTAAGGTAGGCTAATGACTCAGCACTCTAACCTGGGCAACAGAGTGAGAGTCTATATTAAAAAAAAAAAAAAGGAAAGGGACTTATGTATATGTAGCCAAGTCTATAAAAAACTAATAAAAATAATGCCTATCATGAAAAGAATTACGTAACATTTTTTTCAAGAAAAGAGTGAACAGAGGTATATAACCAATATAATCCAGATATTACTCCTTCCTTAAAGACCCTGAGATTCTGAAAATATAATAAAACATGAAATTAATCACCCAATTAATCAACTGCTAGAAGGACAATATTTGTGACAACAGAAAGAAAAAACTTTCAATGTAGAAAATTTGAGAGTGTGTAAATTAAGGAAAGAAATTCATTTGTGGGATTTATGACCAGAAGGGCTTTTATGAAATTCTTCACTGTAGAGAAACTTTTAAGATATTAAAAATGCTCTTTTCTGAATATTTAAGTAATAAAGTAAAAAAGTATCTTTCCAGGAAGTATAATTTCCCCCATTGAAGGAACAGACAACCCCATAAAGTCATTTTTTTGTCTTAAACAATGTTTGTATTTTAAGAGAAAATCTAAGCCTCACCATTGCAGCTAAAAATAAACTGTAGATACTTTAAAGGACTCTTATTTTTTTCACTCACCTGTATTTTTTAGCCAGATCATCCCTTTCTGCTTTCTGTTTGGCAAGCACATTATCCATAACCTCTTTTATCTTTAACATTTTTTCAATGTACTGTTCTAGAAATATGGTAATAAAAAGTTAAGTTAATTGAAGGATAGCAAATATTAAATTTGGCCACATAGGATTTAGTCCTAAATGTTAAATTTTAAAAGCCATTATTCCCACCCCTCTTCCCCAATATTAATGGCCCAGATATCTAAATTAAAGCTTATTTAATTAGGTTACTCTATGGAAATAACTTGAGATGTATAGCTAAGCACATAAGAAACCTACAGCCTGAAGACCACATGTGGACTTCCAGATCCCTAAGTGTGGTCCCTTGACAAAATCTAAACTTCACAGAACAAATCCTATTAACGGTGATACTCAAGGATCCAGAAAGCCACATGTGGCCCCAAAGCCACAGGTTCCCCGCCCTTTCCTCATTTTCCTCTATTTTACTCCACAAATGAGACTGCTATTAATATTTTAAGGGTATGTGTATAAAATGTTTTAAATATTTATACAGTATATAATTATACATATATGCACTTAAAAATTGGAATCATAAATTCTTCTTTGTACTTAACATTTAGATATACCTAAAGTTGCTTATAGATCTTACACTTAATTCTTTCCTACTTTCTTCCTTTGTTTCCCAAGTAAAGGCATCATGACGTTTCTCCCATCACAAATTCACAGGATTTACAAATAAATGCGAACCATGTCCTAATCCAGATTCCCAAACTGGCAACTGAAAGGCTTTAAAATTTTGTTTTCCTTTCTTTTTTTAAATTTCAGATTAATATTAGTATATAGAAGATTAGGTTACATTGTTTCCCATTTGTTAGGTAAAGTCCAAGTTGTAGTTAAGTGCTTTAACAAAGGGGTGTGCCATGTACCCTTACATTGTGCTTCTTAGGTGAGAGTTTACAAATCACCCCCAACTTGAATTTGATTATTTTTCAAATAATCAAATATTTGATTTGGGCTGGGCTCCTGAGGCAGAGAACAAAATTGTGTGAGATTTCACAGAAGACATACAGTAGTTATCTCAACCTAAGTTATTTTTAAGTTATTGTGAGAACTAAACAAGATAATGTTGGCTCAGTGCCTATAGCACAGTGGTTACGGTGCCAGCCACATACAACAAGGCTGGCAGGTTTGAACCTGGCCTGCGCTAAACAACGACAACTGCAACAAAAAAATAGCCGGGTGTTGAGGCAGGCACCTGTAGTCCCAGCTACTGGAGAGGCTGAAGCAAGAGAATTGCTTAAGCCCAAGAGTTGGAGGTTGCTGTGAGCTGTGACACCACAGTACCTACCAGGGCACCTACCAAGGCAGACACAGTGAGACTCTGTCTCAAAAAAAAAAAAAAAAAGATAATGTATATAAAGTGCTTAGTACATATTGATTTTCCTATGCACTCTTATTTTACTAGATACTACTATTCTTTGAATCATCATTTAAAACTTATCAAGAACTTTTATACATCATCCAAGGATACATCATGAGTGAAGGTATCAGCTGAGTCTGAAGTCCAGGTCTCTTGTCTCTAAGACTACATATTATAGCAGAGTAATAACCATGCCAATAATAACTACCATTTATTGAGCACTTTACATGTAGCATCACTGTGTTAATATTTTTAATCAAAAAAGGTATTTTAAAAAAAGGTTTTAAAAAATTTTTAGATTGGCTCAGCGCCTGAGCTCAGTGGTTAGGGCACCAGCCATATACACTGGGGCTGGTGGGTTTGAACCCAGCCCAGTCCTGCTAAACAACAATTACAACAACAAAAAAAATAGCTGGGCGCCTACAGTCCCAGCTGCTTGGGAGGCTGAGGCAAGAGAATCACTTAAGGTCAAGAGTTTGAGGTTACTGTGAGCTGTGATACCATGGCACTCTACCAAGGGTGACATAGTGAGACTCTGTCTCAAAAAAAAATTTCTTTTTAGATTAATATGAGGGTAAAAATGATTAGGTTACATTGTTTGCATTTGCATTAGAATGTTCATCGCAGCTCAGTTCACAATCACTAAGACATGGATTTAATCCAAATGCCCATCAACTCCTGAATGGATTAATAATTATTAATGGAATATCATAAAAAGATGAAGATTTTACATTTTTTATATTTACCTGGATGTTGAAGCAAATTCTTCTTAGTAAAATATTACAAGAATGAAAACATAAGTATCCACTGTACTCAATATTTTATATGAAACCAATAGATAAACAACTACATGCCCACACAAGAGAAAAACACAACTGAATTCAAGTGGCGGGGAGGAGAAGAGGGAAAGAGGAAAGGGAAGGAGGCAGGGTAATTGTAAGCGATCACCTAATGTGCACAATGTAAGGGTACACAGGACACCCACTGTGTGAATGGCTCAATTACAACTTGAACTTTAAGTAAAATTTTGTTTCTTTTATGCTACATCTTTGCTATTCATTTTACTTTTGGCTTTGTTTCTTAAAGGGATTGTGACTACTCAATATACTGGTTAAATAGAAGAGAATAAAAGTAAATTACAAAACCTGGATGTGAGGGAAAGAAAAGTGTTTAATTTTAGAAGCATTCAAAGAAAAAGAAAAAGGCTGACAGGTTTTTTACTATACAGGATTTGAAGATTATACTCTTGGGGTGTCAGAAAAATGTATACATATTTTAAGAGATCTTGTTGGAAGTAAAATCCATCATTTTCAAAAAGTGCATGAAAAGCAGGTTGTGCAGAGCATGTCTAGGTACACTTGATCAGTAATGGTACCTTTAATTCAATTCAAAAAGTAATACATAATAGATAACATCTCTTAAAATATCTATACAGTTTTTTGGCACCCTTTGTATTTAAACACAAACTAATACATGTTAAAAATAAAAAGAGAGTCAAATGGCTGAAAAAGTATTTTCAGTAGTTATGACAAAAAAATGGGTCAGTTTTATCATATAAATAGGCTTCAATTCATGGGTAAACAAATAAGAGAAATAGTCAATTCGAAAAATAGGAAATAAAATTGGTGAAAATCACTAGTAATCAACAAGGCAAATGAATATATGAGGCACATTCTTATTAAACTAGTAAGGTTATTTAAAATGAATATACTTATGCTACAAAGTGAAAATTACTACTGTATATAATACTATTTATCAATGTAAATCAATAGATTTTAAAATGTTTGTATAATTTGGTCCAATAATCCCAAGTCTGTTAATCTTTCCTGAGAAGATAATTGTTAAGTCCAAAGAAAATTGCATGTTGTAACATAACAGCAAAAACTGAGAAATAATGTGTTATACGAAAAAAAAATTCTATAAACTGTGGAATACTTCTATATAATCACCAAGAATGAAGTTTATGAGAAAGAAAGAATGCAAAAATAGCAAATCTAGCATGATTAAAAGTATGTTTTTAATAGTTTTATTGAGGTTTAACTGCATAACTATGTTCTTAGACCAAGGTATGAGAAAAAGAAGGGGGCCTAGAAACAAATACCACAAAATATTGCAGTGGGACAGTAGGTAATGTTAGTATTTTTCCTCTTTATTATTTTTTGAAGTATATCTATATGCCTTTTATAATGAAAAAATTATAAACTTGAAAAAATCATCTTAGATACATAAGATATAAATAATAATAAGACATACTAACTCATACTAACTGTACATATTTGTTTGGGTATATAAACTATTTTATAATATTTTCCTCAAAACATAACATATAACACATGATGGGCCAGGATAGAAAGTAGAATGGGTATAATTTAAAAGGAAATGATTTTTTTAAGGCTATCCAAACATGAGTTAGGATAAGAGACAAACAGTTGTATCTTGCTACACAAAAGATTGGTGAGTTATTGCCAATTACTTTACTTTTAGTAACTACTTCTAAATAACTTTTAAAATTCAGATCTGAATATATCAGGAGCTATTTTCATAGCTCAGGAGTTATAAATCATAACTGCATCAGGATTTCATAGCTTATATCAGGAGTTAAAAATCATAGCTTAAAAAATACAAGTGAGAATCATTAGGGGCTTGTAAATATTAGTGAAGTTTTGAGAAATTAAGATTATTAGAAATCATGATTATTTGCTATTTTGAATCATTTTGCAAACATCCTTGCAATACAACATCCACCTGATATATGTGTTCTTCTGAAAAGTATGAGGATTTGCTTTACTTGTGTCATCACTGCATATTCCTCTTCTGATCTATTTTTAAGGGTTACCAGGGCTGGGTAGAGCTATGGAACCAGAGTAGGAGTTGGAGGTGGCTGTGAGCTGTGAGGCCACAGTACTCTACCCAGGGCAATAAAGTGAGACTCTGTCTCTAAAACAAAACAAAACAAAACAAAAAACCCCATAATCTCACCCCCAGTCTCTATCTTATGCTTTCTGTCATATCTTCATCTAAACATATTACCAGTTGTAGCTTATCTCTGATCATGGCTCTGAATGTCTCTCATATTACTCATGCTACACCTTGCATCTAGAATTACCCTTATCAATAATTACACAAACTACTGGTTTGCATCACTGACTGTTGATAATTCCTGGCACTTTAAATACTCTCACATAAAAACAAAACACCATTTTTCAGCCCTTGTGAGCTTTGAAGTAAACAGTTGTATCTTGCTACACAAAACACTGCTACCTTAAGAAGATGAGGTAGCAATGACCTTGGATGTCTAAAATAATCATACTTAAATATGAGTTCATATTTACCTGCATCTTCAGGGTTTAGTATTTCAAATGCTAATAAATCTTCTTGCTTTTCTTCTATATCTTGTAGAATGGCACTAAGCGTCTGATGCTATCAGATAAAAAATATTAGAACCTTCATTATAATGGAATAGATGTGTTCTCTGATATACTACTAACACACAGTAAATAAAGAGCTAAAGAAGGTGCTCCTAAAAATGCTCATTTCTCTTTATGTTCAAAATCTACTCAAGCTTTGTACAGCCTCAACTGTATAAATGTTGGAGATTTGAAAAAAAGTAAATATCTTGATTTACGTAGATCTCCTAGAAAACAGAATGCAAGAATAGCAACTATATAAAAGTATCATAATTTCTCATTGACTTCTGTGACAATTATATACACAAGAGAAAAAAAATAAATTTTACTCAGCAATAATATTTAAAGATCACACGCATGCAACACATTCACTTTAAGGCTGTATGACTCTAATTGCACACTATTAAAATCTCATATATAATATTAGAAATAAAAACATTACTCCCTCAAAAACTCTTGAAGGGAACTTTATACCACCTCTTCAAGCCCTTGTCAGTACTAATTTTCCTGTCTGGAATGCTTTCAACTCACTATCCCCAGATCGTTTTCTTTCTCACGAGAGAGACAATTGTAGAGGGGCTTCTGACATAAACTAGATTCCTACATATGAATCCTGGCTCCACCTCTTCTAAGCTGGGTGACTCTAGCAAGTTGCTTATCCTATCTATGCCCAAATTAAGTAACACATGTAAAATGCTAAGGACAGTGCCAATACAAAGCAAGAGCTCATTAAATACTGCTTATATATGAAACCCATCTTACATATAAAACTTATGATTTATCTATTCCATATTGATTTCTCTTTTCTAAGATTTAAGGATTTCATTCTGCATAACTTAACATATATATATTATTATATCTTATAGTTATATTTCCCCATCAAGGCAGAAAGATGGTTTTTATATTTGTGTATGGTTTCCACATAGCTGTTGCTCCATAATGGTGACTGGACTGACCTATCTTATCTTTCAGTATACTCTCGATACACATTCATTTCTAAAACATGTAGGTCCTCAAAACTTTCTAAAGTATGTTTCTCTGAAATTTTACTTTGGTGCCCACAAGGGATATAAAAAAAGGTACATAATAAAATCGTATCATTATGTAGTAAAACAATCTTATGGCTGTCATTTATTAAATGTATCCAAGTGAAACTATAAAATATAAATATACAAAACAAAAAACCCTAATGTTCACCTATTAACACTGTGGCTTATGGTGATAAAAGGCCTAAACTTGTGCCCCAGCTAAGCCTCTATTCACAAAACAAAACATCTTTTGGTACCTACTTTCCCTTTTGTCTTGCTCTTATTGTGGATGTACTTAAGTCTTGGCCACTACGGGCCAATAAATATTATTCAAAATAATATTTCATTGAGATATTGACCTTGCAAGATATAAGACCTTGCTTAAGAAGTCTGCAGCTAGTTAAGCTTTGTGTTGTCAAATTAAACTACCCACCTCATCAATCAACATACATTTTATTGAGCAACAGCTACATCATTTTTGCAAAAATCTATCTTTACATGATGGATTTCACAGCAAATTTTCTCACTATAAACCATTTGGAATCCAGAAAAGCTAAACCAGTTGGTTTCCTTTTCTGAGTGTGGGTTCCAGAATCATCTCTACATCCTATGTATCCTAGACACTTTTAGGAGTGAGTAAAGACACACTCATACAGTAGCAAGATCTGTGAGACAGGAAATAGCCAGAGAACTCAAGCTGTGTATAAAGGACAGCAGCTAATCCACAATTCTGCATTTAATTCAGATAATTGAGAGTTAACCATATAGCATCCTTCTTGGTTCATTTTGTTCAATTATGCTATTGTATTTTCTTACAATAATCTTATTTCGGATTGGTGTGTCCTTAAAATGAAAAGAAAGCTACCAATACCCAGTACCTAGGTAGCCCAAAGGAATGCAATTTTCTAGGCTGTAGAATGAAAAAATTTCAACTTTACTCACCACAGGAAGGTTTTCTCTTATTTCTCCTTGGTGTGAAAAGGAAGGTGGTTCAACAGTTAGTCCGTCATCACGAAAGCACTGTTTATGTCTTTTTGACCGGACAGCAGGAATTTTTACTTAAGAAAATATAGTAAGAATGTGGAAAATTTAGCTTCATTTTATCAGTTTAAAGGTGATAAAGATGGGAATTATTATAAAATCTTCATGTTAATTAGCACCTCATTATTAATTAACTACTTAGAGCTAAGATTTACTGAGCACTTGTCACATGTTGGATGCTAAACACTTTCCATGAATCATCTTTTTTAATCTTTATATAAACCCTTTAAGGTAATTAGTTTATTTATTATACACATTTTATAGAAGAGGAAAGTAAGACCTAAGGGGAGTTCAGGAAGTTGCTCAGCATCACACAGCTAGTATTAAAACCAGATTTTATCTGATTCCAACTCTGTGCTCTTAGTCACTCTATGATTCATTGCCTCTGTAAAGTTCTCTTGGATCCTCTTCCCATTCTGGATTCTTTTTTTCCCTATTACCATTATACTCTATATCCTTCATTCCTTTTGGGTATCTGATCAAGAAAAGAAGAAACAACAGACATGTGGGAATAGATATAATACTTTCTACCAGAGAACCCAGTAACTCTAAATGTAAGGCTTCTTTGGTAAGCCAAGTTGCTCTAAATCATGGAACCTTAAAATATGGTTATAGAGATGGAGAGTGAAATAGCTGGGGCTCTGACCCTATTATTTGCTCTATAGTAGTAAGCAATGAAAAAAAGAAATTTGTATTAGTCTTGGCCTTAAGCTGCATGTGATCTAGTCTGCTAATAAAATATAACAAAATGAATATCCTTAGCTTTGACCAATTATATCAATATTCTTCATCCTTTGAAAATCAACAGCTGGTAAGAATTTTGGTAGGCTATGAAGAAGTATGTGACAGGGTTTATCTCCTTGGCATTTTTCTCTCATATGAATACTCTATATCCTTCATTCCTTTTGGGTATCTGATCATGAATCATTTCTACATAGAGAGGGCGGGTATGTTTCTGAGTATTTTCTTTTATGAATAAAGGCTTTAGTATGCGGAAAAAGAAAGAATAATTCCTTCTCTTCAACACTTAATAAAATGCAAACTATTGTTAAAAATAGTTTATAAAATTTTCTCTTAAAATACTCTTTTCACTATAATAAATACTATATATATACAAATATATTTGCTTAACAGATTAATATGCCAGTATTAGAGTCTTGAAAAGTTGGCATGAGTTCAACTAATGTATAAATCATTATAAATTTTGAGTAATGGAGCATTAGTTGCAAAGATTTCAGTATAATATCACCCTTTTTCAGCCCCACTACCTAGTTTCAGTTACATCTCTATTTCATATTCAATGTTAGGGATATTAATGTTTGACTGACGAATGATATATGTTTCATTTCAACGTGTATACCAATGCAACAGGATTATACAATTTGTTAATTAAACCAAATTTGAAAATGCTGATTTCTAAAAATAAATAATGGCTTTTTAAGATTTTAATAAACATAGAAAACATCTATCCTCAGTTGTGAAACTATTTACTCTACAATGTGGAAGATTTTATTTTCCTAAGCAGAGGCATACATGGTATGTACCTGTGAAATAGAGAGCAATATTAATATACATACCATTGATTATAACATTACTCTCATCTCTATTATTGGTCTCAATAGCACCGTAAGATTTTAACAACTCTTTCATTTTTTCATCATCTGTTCCATCCAAAGCAGTCTTCTGTTTTTGATTTTTTTGATTAGGGTCTGCTCCATTTTGTAGTAGAATCTCAGCTGCCTACAAGGTATTTTTTCAAAGTTACCTCTACAGACACTTAAGATGAATCATTTCTACTTTCATCACATGACACTACTACCAAGCATTAAAAGCTATCAAAAAAAGTTTTCAAACTCTGGTCAAAAGCTTTTGATTAAATTTGATATGGTAACTTTAAATTGATTAATAAATTTGGCCTGACTTGTCCTCATAAGAGAACCAAACACAATGACATCAAAGTATTATACAATATGCTGCCTTCATTTCAGTAAGAGGTTGGCATAAGTGGGTCCAGTTCTAGATCAGTACTGCCCATTAGCACTTTCGGCCATAATAAAATATTTTATATCTGTGCTGGCTAATAGGGTAGCCACTAGTTTCCTCTGGCTTCTGAGTGTTTGAAATGAGGCTAATGTGACAGATAAAATGAATTATTTTATCTAATTAATTTATATTTAAATAGTTAAAAGAAGCTAGAAGCTATCACATTGGACAGAATAGGTTAGGTAGCTTTCTGCCTGCATGAAAATGTGGGATTATTAACACCCAGAATGATTTACCCTCTTTTTTTTCCAATTAAATTTTTTTTTCCCAGAATGTTAAAGGGTATATATATTTTCTTTTTCTATAGATTGAATCAAAGTTACACAGATAAGTGTGCCCTTCACCCAGATAATGTGCACTGTACCCAATAAGTGTGAATCTACCCATCCCCTCCATCCTCCTCTTGCCAGCTTGATTTTCATCGAGATTCACTTCCATATGTGCACGTAAGTGCTGACTGATTAGTTCCAATTTTTACCCTTTTTTAAAATTTTGAGACAGAGTCTCACTTTGTCACCCTCAGTAGAATGCTATGGCATCACAGATCACAGCAACCTCAAACTCTTGGGCTCAAGCGATTCCCCTGCCTCAGCGTCCCAAGTAGCTGGGACTAACAGTGTCTGCCACAACGCCCAACTGTTTTTTTGTTGGAACTGTCGTTTGTTTAGCAGGCTTGGGCTGGGTTTGAACCCGCCAACCTTGGTGTATGTAGCCAGCACTCCAACCACTGAGCTATGGGTGCCAAGCCCTACCCTATCTGTTTAACATAGCCTCTTGTCCTTCCCCAAGGTGCTAAAGGATAGAAAAGGGGGGTCAAAGTTGCTTCAGTACTATATTACATTAAAACTGTATTATAAGTTGCCATTAGAGGCAGTTGAATAAAGCTCGATGTGGATTATATTTTGGTGTATGACTTGTTTTGTGAACTAGCCTAGGAATCTAATTTCCATCCTAATATTCTCCCTTTAGAAATATGTACAGACTTACATTCACAGAATATTAAAGATAGAGGGAAACTTAGAAATAATCAGTTCCAACCCCATCATTTTACTGAAAAGGAAACTATGGTCAAAGAGGTTGTGACATTTTTTTATAGAGGAAAAGTTTCTAGTATAAATAAGATTGCTTTGAGTAACTCAAAGTTATATATTAGAAGTAAATTTGTAATTGATCAAAGTTAAGAATGGTTATTGATTAGGTTATAGTATAAGTCAATTAGTAAACGAATAGCCAGTGATCCTACTTGACAGAGGCAAGCAAGTGACTCAAACCACTGAAAACCATTCTGATTAGGAAGAGGTCAAGATTTTGTTAAAATGTAAACATATTATGTGCCAATGAATTTTTATTTTCTTCCTTGTCATGCAAGGATGAAGAGGCAGAGAAATTTAGGAGCAAATGGGCCAGGAGAAATTATTAAAGATAGCCCCTTATTTGTTCTATCAGCCAAGAGGTATAGTACAGCATAAAGGAAAACACCTTTATTTTAAAGTCAAGCATAAAATATTCAATCCCGCAACTTATTAGCTGAGTCCTTAGACAAGTTACTTACCATCCCTGAACCTCATTTTTTAACACCTACAAGGATTAAATTTGAGCCCTTGTAAAATATCTGGCACATATTAGGCTACCAGTAAAACTAGCCCCCTAATCCCCTGCTTCCTTTAGAGAGTGAAAAAACCAACTGTGGTAATGAGAAAGTAGATAATGGCATATGAAAAAGTCTTTTGCAAAGACTTCTGATAACATCTGCATATATACATCTTAGTGAAGTCTGATTAAAGGTATGGGAAGGAAATTTTATGTATTAATTTTTCAAACATGGGGTTAATAGTACCTCAAACCAGTAGTTTCTAAGCCTGACTAATCAGGAAAGCCACTTGTTATTTAAAAATACACATTCTTAGAGATTAATTTAGCAAACTGGAGATCCAGGCCTTAATCTGCCTAGGTTAATAAATCTGGAAATATATTTCCAAAATTATATGGGGAAGAAAGTTATTTTTGGAAAAGGAAAATAACTTTTCTAGACTCTTGCAAATTTATGCCACATTAATAATGGTTATTCTGCCAATATAAGATGAGGCCTTCTCTAGGCCTTGCCTTTAATAAATTAGCAAAGATGCACATAATATATTACTTTTGAGGATACAAATAATTCAGCATAGAAAGAATGGACCTTAGAAAGTTGTTTTTAATAATACCACTGATAAGGAAAAGTCTAGTAGAATAGCCACAGGATAGGCAAGGCACTAAAAGGAAAGGTGAAACCTCAAGTTGAGAGAGAGTTCTAGGTAACATGATGGGAGTGGGCCTGAGGGACAAAGAGCTTGGCAAAGATTAAGTGACCAAGAAAAAAGATCTGTTAAAACAAATCAGCCTTACTAAAGTGACCACTACTATAATTATGACTTAGAACATTCCAGTATGACCAAAAATGAATAAATAAATAAAAATCCCTTCTGCCTCTCTGTAGTCAATTGCTTCCCAAGACCCTTTGGTTCCTGACAAGTGGTCTGCCTCTTTCACAGTGATTTTCAATCACTGTGCTGTAACATTTTTTAAAGATCATTAATTAAATTATTTTCAAAAGAAGTTCAAAGCACAGTAAGTGTATTCTTTTTTTTTTAACCCCTTTTTTTGTAACGTAATTTAAGTGTACCATAGAAGTTTAACTATAGGTTCAAGTGTGCGTGAGATAAAAAAGGTTGAAAAATACTATTCTATTAACTTTAAATTTTGCTTTTGGTAGAATTTCATATGAACGGACTCAGTATGTACTATTACATCTGCTTTTCTTAACTTATCATGAATACTTCTGAAATTCATTTATATTGCTGTGTGTTACAATAGTTTGCTCCTTTTAACCATTTAATTATTCATTTGCCAGTTGATAGACATTTGGGGGCCCTTACAGTTTAGGGCTATTCTGAATAAACCTACTTCTGCACATTCTAGAACAAGTCTTTGTGTGAACAAAAAGTTTCCACTTCTCTTAATAAATACCAAGAAGTGGACCAATACTTTACGTGGTAAGTATATATTTAATGTAATAAAAATCTTGCAAGCTGCTTCCCTAGTACACTATTTTGCCTCTCCACTAGCAATCTCTAAAACTTCTAGTTGTCACATAGCTTTCCCAATACTTGGTATTTTCAGTCTTTTTAATTTTAGCCATTCCAGTGGGTGTGTAATGATCTTTGATTGTGGTTTAAGTTTGCACAGCTGGGCGCTGTGGCGGGTGCCTGTAGTCCCAGCTACTTGGGAGGCTGAGGCAAGAGAATCACTTAAGCCCAAGAGTTGGAGGTTGTGGTGAGCTGTGACATCATCGCACTCTACTGAGGACAACATAGTGAGACTCTTGTCTCAAAAAAAAAAAGTTTGCAACACCTCAATGACCAATGACGCTGAGTTTAAGTGCTTATTTGCCATTCAAATATAGCATCTTCTTGGTGAAATGTCTATTCCAATCTTTTGCCCATCTTTTATTTCTTGTTTGAGTTCTAATAGTTCACTATACATTCTGGATACAAGTTATCAGATACAAGTTTTGGGAGATACAATGTTCTCTCAGTCTGAGTGGCTTGCCCTTTTTTTATTGATACATGATAGCTATAAATATTTCAGGGTACATGTGATAGTCTAATATATTCATATAATTTATAAATATCAATCACATGGAATATCCATATTTTAAAGAAATGAAATATATGTCTTTTCTTTATGTTAGATACATTCAAATTACTCTCTTCTGAATACTTTTAAATATAAAATAGATTAGTATAAACCATAGTCACCCAACTGATCTATCCAATATCGCCTATTATTTCTTCTATCAAACTATATGTTTGTACCCATTAATCAACCTCTCTATATACCCCCCTCCTCTCCACCATCCCTGGCCTTTGTGTTTGTTTCTATGCCAGTATTGTACTTATTTAGTAACAATAGCTTTGTAGGACACATGTATTTTGAAGTCAGGTAGCAATGCCGCCAGCTTTGTTCTTTTTGATCCAGTATGCTTTGATTATCTCAGGTCTTTGTGGTCCCATATAAATTTTAGGTTTTTTTCTTTTTGCAATTGACTGGATTTTATTGTTTTATTCTGATCATTTAAGTTTTATTTCTACAAAAAGCTTATTTTCCTATTTTAGGAAACATTGGACGCTAAAATAGGATTTTTTTCCCACTTATAGGAAGAATGTCATTGGTATTTTGATATAAGTTATCAATTTAAATCTGATTGAAGTTATCAAATTGAATTGTAAATTGCTTTGGGAAGAACTGTCACTTTAAAAATATTAATTCTTCTAATCCATGAGCATGGACTGTATCTTTTTTATTGTCCTCTTTGATTTCTTTCATCCAAGATTGATAGTTTTCCATATACAGATCTTTTAATTCTACAGTCAGATTGTCCTAGGTATTTTACATTCCTTGTAGCTATTGTTTTTTTTTTTTTTGTCTGTTTTTTTGCTGTTTTTGGCTGGCGCTGGGTTTGAACCCGCCACCTCCAGCATATGGGACCAGCACCCTATCCTTTTGAACCACAGGCACCGCCCCCTTGTAGCTATTGTAAACAAGATTAGATTCTTGATTTCATTTTCAGATTGTTCACCATTGATGTATATAAATGCTACTAACTTTTGTACACTCATTTTAAGTTCCGCAACTTCACTGAATTTGTTTAGCAGTTTTAACAGTTTTTTTTTTGTGAAGTAGTCTATTTTATCTGATATAAATATTGCTACCCCTGCTCTTTTTTAGTTTCCAGTTGCACAGAGTATCTTTTCACACCCTTCACTTTCAGTCTTTGTGTCTTTATAGGTGAAATGAGTTTCTTTTGGTGAACTTATAGTTGGGTCCACTTTCTCAGTCACTCAATGCCTTTTAATTGGATAAATGTCTTCTGTTTTGTAACTGCTCTCTTCCTTTCTCCCTTTCTTCCTGTTTTCCTTTGTGGTTAAGTGATTTCTGATAGTACAATTTAACTCATTGCTTTTTATTTTTAGTGAATTTAATATATGTTTTTCCATTGTGGCTACCATGAAACTTATAAAACACAACTTTTAAATGTAACAAGTAATTTTAAGGAGAAGACATCTTATCACAGATCACCAAGAATAGAAACAGACAGAAATTTTAAAAAAGCTCTATACTTTAACTATGTCCTTCCTCCACTTTGACTTTATGTTGCTTCAATTTACATATTTCTATACGGCTTATCTCTTAACAGGTTGTATTAAGTAGTATTGCTTTTGACAGAGCAATCTTTTGGGCTTCATATTAGAATTATGAGTGGACTATATACCATATTTACAGAACTAGATTATTCTGGGTTTGTTTGTATACTTAATTTTACTAATGAGTTTTAAAATTTCAAATATTTTCTTTTTGCATATTAGTGCTTTTTACTTCCAGACTGAAGAACCTCCTTTAGCATTTTTAAAAAAAATTTTTGGAGACAAAGTATCACTCTGTCACCCTGGTAGAGTGCTGTGCTCAAAGCAACCTCAAAGTCTTGTGCTCAAGTGATCCTCCTACCTCAGCCTCCTAAGTAGCTAGGACTATAGACACCTACCAAAATTCCCAGCTAATTTTTCTATTTTTAATAGAGACATGGTCTCACTCTTGCTCAGATAGTGTTGAACTCCTAAGGTCAGGTGATCCACCCACCTCAGCCTCCAGAATGCTAAGATTAGAGACGTGAACCACTGCTGGTGGTATTGAATGAGTCTGGTGGCAGACAGCTTTCTCTACTTTTCTCTGTCTGGCAAAGCCTTCCTTCTCTCTTTCATATTTGAAGGATAGTTTTGCTGGACAAAGTATTCTAGAATACCAGTTGTTTTTTCTCCTTTGAAAACGTCATCCCACTCCCTTCTGGCCTGTCTGGTTTCTGTGGAGATATCTGTTACCAGACAAATTGGAACTGCTTCATATATATATTTTTCTCTTGCTTCTTATAGAATACCCTGTTTTTCTTTAACCTAGAGAGTGTAATTAGTATATACTTTAGAAGTTTTATTTGAATCACATCTGTTTGGTATTCTGTGACCTTCTTATACTAGGTTATTTCTTTCTCAAGTTTTATGTTATTATAGCTTTGATTAAGCTTTCTACTCCTTGCTTTTGCTCAACTCCTTCAACACCAATAATACTTAATTGTTTAAGGTAATTTTCTTTCTTTTTTCCCTTTTTCTCACTGCTAACAGTTGTACAATAAGGTAATTTTATCTTTTTATTTTTTAATTTCTTTTATTATTATTATTTCTTAATTTTTTTTTTTTAATGTTGCCCTCAGTTGAGTGGTATGGCATCACAGCTCATGGAAACCTCAAACTCCTAGGCTTAAGCAATTCTCTTGCCTCAGCTTCCCAAGGAGCTAGGACTCCAGGTACCTGTCACAATGCCTGGCTATTTTTGTTGTTGTAGCTGTCATTGTTGTTTAGTAGGCCACAGCTGGGTTCAAACCCGCCAGCCCCGGTGTATGTGGCTGGCACCCTAACCACTGGGATACAGGCACTGAACTAGTCATTTTGTCTCTTAAGTGATGTTCATTCTTTCTCATTCTTTTTTCTTCTCTGTGTATTTTCAAATAGCCTGTCTTCGAGTTCACTGATTTTTTTCCTCTGCTTGATCCATTCTGATGTTGAGAGCTTCTAATAAGTATTTCAGTTCAACAAATGTATTTTATAGTTCCAATTACAACCTCTTTGTTAAATTCTCTGTTAAATTTCTGAATTGCTTTTCTTTGTTATCTTGGAGATCACTGATTTCCCATTAAACTATTGTTTTGAATTCTTGGCCAGAGAGTTCACATATTAACATCTCATTAGGGTCAGTCAGTGATTACTAGTTTTGTCCATTTGAGATTGTGATTCTCTGTTTGCTGTTGTTTCTTGTGGATGTACATTAACGTACACACTGAAGGATTAATTATTCATCCCCGTTATCTCTGTATATCTTAGTTAGATTTTTTTACTGGATATGTTTGCTTGGAGATTCTTTGTAATTATCTATTGAGTTTCTTTTTTTTTTTTTTCTCCCAGTAAGTCATTGCCTCCTCTCAAGGACTCGATGGGGTATACACCCAGGTTTGCCTTGGTTCCAGTAAGCAATCAGAGTACTACCTGTCCTGGATAGGGTAGTTCCCAAATGAGATACCCTGGCAGTGTGGGAGCGCTGGCTAGGTATTCCTGCCTAGGGAACCTGTGGGATTAATCTCCTTAAGTGTGGTGTTGCTAAAGAGACACTATGACTCAGTGTCTCTTGTAGCTGAGTAACAAGAGTAGAGTTTCCAGGGCTGAGGCTGGTGGACTCACTTATTCTTGTTACTGGCTAGCTTCTGGGATATTTCTCCCTTCAGGCACTTCCAATATTTACAGTGGGTTGAGGTACAGACAGTTCTCCTGCCCAGAAACCTAAAAGGGTGAGTAAGCTGGTCGTCTAACTTGGTTTTACTTTCTCCAGTATAGAAACCATGAGATGGGAGGAAATTTTCTGCTCACTTATTGCCAAGTATAGTAAGAGAAAGCTCAGCTTTTAAAGTCTGCCTGGAGTTTTTTTTCACCCTCTGTGGCCACAGAAACTTTTTCATCCTCATATCTGAGTTCTAGGATGGTGCTGGTGATAATCTCAGAACTGTAAATATTTGTTTTTGATTGTCTGTGGGGTTGAGGGTATGAAGCCAGCTTGCATGTCACCATTTTGGAACCAGAAGTTCCTGTTTTTATGTATTCTGAATACCATTTTTAAAGAACAGCTTTTTAATTTTTAGGAAGTCTAATTTATATTTTTCACTTAGAGTTCATACCTCTTATGTTCTTTTTAAGAAATTTTTGCCTACCTAGGCTATCTATCTCCTTTAGTAGTTATCATTTCTGTTAGTTGGGAAAATTTTGAGTGCTCTCTAATAGCTATTTTGATTGATATATATATATAATACATTGGTGCTAATTATAGTCACCCTACTCTGCTATTCAGTAGGATTATTTCTTTTATTTGGCTATGTATTTGTGTCCACTAACCAACCTCTCTCAATCTCCCCACACGCTTTTCCTTGCCTCTGGTATCTATCAGTCTATTCTCTCATCTCCATGAGATCAACTATTTTAGTTCCCATATGCAAGTGAAATCATGTAATATTTATCTCTGTGTTCTTTCACATGCAATATTTGTTTTTCTGTGCCTGGCTTATTTTACTTAACATAATATCCTCCAGTTCCATCCATATTGCTGAAAATGAAAAGATTTTGTGCTTTTCTAAGGCTGCATAGTATTCCACTGTGTGTGTGTGTACCCCATGTTTTCTTTATCCACCCATCCACTGAAGACAGTTACATTGATTCCCTACCTTTGCTCTTGTGGTAGTACTGCAATAAGCATGAGGGTACAAGTATCCCTGATATACTAATTTCCTTTGGATTAATTCCCAGTGGTGGAATTACTGAGTTGTATGGTAGTTCTATTTTCAGTTTTTTGAGTAAGCTCTATACTGTTCTCCATAGTGACTATACTAATTTACATTCCCACCAACAGTGTATAAGAGTTCTTTTTTTCTACATCCTCACAAAAATCTGTTATTTTTGTCTTTGTAACGGTAACCACCCTAACTAGGAAAAGATAATTTTGATCAGAATTTCCCTTAGTGACTGAGAGCATTTGTTCATATACCTGATGGCCATTGTATGTCTACTTTTGAGAAATATGTCCTCTACTCTTAAATGCATTTTTTTAATGGTTGAGTTTTGAGTTCCTTGTATATTCTGGGTAGCCTATAGCTGAATGAACAGTTTGTAAATATTTTCTTCCTTCTATAGACTGTCTTTTCATTTTGTTAATTATTTCTTTTGCTATGTAGAAGCTTTTAAATTTAATATGGTACATTTGTTTATTTTTTATTTTGTGGCCTGTGCTTTTGAGATCTTAGACATAAAATACTTGTCTAGAACGATGTCCTGAGAGAATTTCCCCTACCTTTTCTTCCAGTAGTTTCATAATTTTAGATACTACACTTATATCTTTAATTCATCTTCAGTTGATTTTTATATATGGTAAAAAACAACTCATGTATATGAACTCCCAATTTTTCCAGCACCATTTATTGAAGAGAGTATCCTTTCCCCAATGTATGTTCACAGCACCTTTGTGGAAAATCAGCTGGATACAGATATGTGGACTAATTTCTTGTTCTTGTTCCATTGGTCTATGTGTCTGTTTTTTAGAATAATATCATGCTGTTTTGGTTGCAAAAGACTTGTAATATATTATTAAGACAGTGGAATATACCTCTGTGTTCTTTTTGCTCAAGATTATGTTAGCTATTCAGGCTCTTTTTTGGTTTCATATGAATTTTAGAACTTTTTTCTATTTCTGTGAAAAATGACATTGGTGATTTGATAGGGACTGCATTAAATCTATAGGTTGCTTTGAGTAGTATGGTTATTTTAATGTTATTAATTCTTCCAATCCATAAATACATAGATGTTATCTAAGGTATTGTTTGGGTAGGGCATTTTGGCTTTGATTCTAGGTATAGGTAGTAGTGTAGTCTCCCCATAATTTCTTTGGCTATAAACATCCTCAGTGGTATCTGGTATATTTTTTAGTTTACACAATAAATTCTAACCATTAATATTCTAGAATAGTTTGAGGATAACTGATGTTTGTTCTTTGTGAGTTTGGTAAAATTCAGCAAAGAAGCCATCCAGTCCTGATCTTTTATTTGTTGGATGACTTTGTGCCCTCTTCAATTTCTTTCATCGATGTTTTATAGTTTTACCTATAAAGGTCACATCCTTGGTTAAATTTATTCTTCGGTGGATTTTTTTGTTGTTTTTGATTTTTTTCATAGTTACTGTAAGTGACATAGCTTTCTTGATTGCTTTTCAGGTAGTTCATAATTGGTATATAGAAACATTGTAACTTTCCTGAATTTATCATATCTGAGAGTGTTTTAGTAGTCTCTAGGTTTTTCTAAACCATTATCATGTGCAAAAAGGGACAATTTGACTTCTTCTTTTTCTAATTTGGATGCCTTTTCTTTCTTTTGCTTCACTGCTCTGGCAAGGACTTCTAGTGCTATGTTGAATAGAGGCTATGAAAGTAAGCATCCTTGTCTTATTCCAGTTCTTAAAGCAAAGGTTTTCAGCTTTCCTTCACTTGGTATGATGATGGCTGTGGATCTGTCACATATGGCCTTTCTCATGTTAAGGAGCATTCCTTCTATGCCTAGTTTGTTGAGTTTTTTATCATGAAGGAATATTGAATTTTATCAAATGCTTTTTCTGAGTATTGGTATGATTATATGATTTTTCTCCTTCATGCCATTGATGTGATGTATAGTATTTATTGACTTGTACATGCTGAACCATCCTTGTATCCCTGGGATGAATTTCACTTTATCAGCGTATATTATCTGCTTCATGTGCTATTTGATTTGGTTTACTAGTTTTTTGATGAGGATTTTTGTGTTTTATCGGGATAGTGTCCTATATATATATTTTTTTTCTTTGTCTTCATCTGGTTTTGGTATCATGGTTTAGCTGGCCCAGTTAAGTGAGTTATAGAGAACCATTAATTTTCTAGAATAGTTTGAGGACAATTGATGTTTGTTCCTTGTTTAAGTTTGGTAGAATTCAGCAGTGATGCCATCAAGTCCTGACCTTTTATTTATTGGAAGGTTTTTTACTATTGATTCAATCTCATTACTTGTTATTGGATTGCTCAGGTTTTCTATTTCTTCCTGATTCAACCTCGTTAGGTCATATGTGTCCAGGAATTCATCCGTTTCCTACAGGTTTTCCATTTTGTTAGTGTAAAATTGTTTATAATAGTCTCTAACGATCTGTATTTCTGTGTTATCATTTTTAATGTCTCCTTTTTCATTTCTGATTTTTTTTATTTGTGTCTTCTCTTTTTTTTTTCTTGGTTAGCCTAGATAGGAGTTTGCATATTTTATTTATCTTTTCAAAAAATCATCTTTTCACATGACGATCCTTTGTATGTTTTTTCACTCTCTCTCTTTTTTTTTTAGTCCTAGTTTGGTGTTCATTATTTCTTTCCTTCTACTGATTGTGGTTTAGTTTAATCCTTGAGGTGCATCTTTAGATTTTTTTTTTTTTGGCAGTTGTTGGTTGGGGCTGGGTTTGAACCCACCACCTCCAGTATACAGGGCCAGCACCCTACTCCTTTGAGCCACAGGAGCTGCCCCATCTTCAGATTTTTTTTTATCTAGAATCCTTCTACTTTTTGGATGTAGGCATTTATTGCCAAAAACTTCACTCTTAGCACTGCTTTTGCTGTATCCTTTAGGTTTTGGTATGTTTTATTCAATTTTCATTTGTCCCAAAGAAATTTTTTAATATCCTCCTTCATTTCTTCTTTGACCCAACGGCCATTCAAGAGCATGTTGCTTAATTTCCATTTATTTGTACGTTTCCAACAAAGTTTCTCTTGTTAATTGATTTCTAGTTTTAGTCCATTGTAGTCTGAGAAGATACTTCATTTTGAATTTTAAAAAAATTGTTAAGGCTTGTTTTGCATCCTAGTGTGTGCTCTACTCTGGAGAATGTTCTATGTGCAGATAAAAAGAATCATTTTATATCTGTTGGATGAAATGCTCTATAAATACCTGTTAGGTTTATGTGGTCTAAAATGCAATTTTAGTTTGTTTTTTTTTTTAATTTTTCATTTAGGTGATATATCTACTGCTGAGAGTGGGCTATCAAGTCTCCTACTATTACTGCATTGGAATTTATCTCATTAGATCCACTATTTGCTTAATATATCTGGATGCCCCAGTACTTGGTGCATATATGGTTAGAATTATGTCCTCTTGTTGAATTGATACCTTTATCATTATATAATGACCTTCTTTGTCTCTTTTTACTGTTTTAGACTTACAGTCTATCTTAGTATAGCTACTCCTACTTGCCCTTGGTTTCCATTTGCCTGCAATATTCTTTTCTATCCCTTTACTTCTAGTCTATATGTGCCCTCCTAGGTGAGATGGATTTTTTGGTAGGTAGTTGGGTTATTTTTGTTGTAATCTCATCAGTCAGAGTACATCTTCTAAGTAGAAAGTTTAATCTATTTACATTCCTGGTTATTACTGATATGTGAGGACTTATTTCTGTCATTTTATTAACTGATTTTTGATTGTTCTGTATATTCTTTGTTTCTTTATCACTTATTGTGTATCACTGTGGTTTGGTGGTTTTCTACAGTTATAACATTTGAGGACTTTCTCTTCCTTATTTGTGTATTTGCTCAACCAGTGGGTTTATACTTTCATTATGTTTTTATGACAGTAGATACTATCCTTTACTTCCACATGTAGGACTCCTTTAAGCATTTCTTGTAGGGCTGGTTTAGTTGTAATAAATTCCCTCAAAATTCTGCTTGTTTAGGAAAGATTTTACTTCTTCATTTATAAAGGATCATGATGCTGGGTATAGTATCCTTGGATAGCAAGGTTTTTTCATTACAACACCTTAAATATATAATCTCATTTTCTTCTGGCCTATAAGGTTTCTGTTAAGAAATCTACTGATAGTCTGATGGGGGTTCGGTTATAAGTGACTAGATGCTTTTCTCTTGTTTTGGGGATTATATCTTTAGATACTTTGATGATAATGTCCCATGGAGAAGACTTTTCTGAATTTTATCTATTTGGAGATTTCTGAGCTTCCTATATTGGATATCTAAATCTCTTCCCAGACATCAGAGGTCGTTAGCTATTATTTTCATTATATAGGTTTTCTATACTTTTTGTCTTTTCTTTACCTCAGGGAGACTGAAAATTTGAATATTTGATCCAGTATGGTGTTCAATATGTCATGTAGGCTTTGTTTGTTCTTCTTTATCCTCCCCGCTCTTTTTTCTATTGTTTTGTTTTGTCTGACTGGGCTACTTCAAGATAACTTATTTTCAAGTTCTTAAGTTCTTTCTTCTATGTGATCTAGTCTATCAAATCTTTCAAGAATATTTTTTATTTTACACAATAAATTCTTTACTTCTAGAATTTGTTTAGTTCTTCTTTATAATAATAGCTATTGTTAGTAAATTTCTCATTCTGAATGTTTTTCAAATTTCTTTGTATTGTTTATCTGTATTCTCTTGTATCTCAATGAGCTTCTTTAATATTATTTTGAAGATTTTCAGGGATTTTATAAATTTCTTTTTCATTGGAATCTGTTGTTGAAGAATTAATTGTGTCCCTTTGGTGTCATGTTTCCTTCTTTCCTTTTTTTGAGACAGAGTCTCAAGCTGTCGCCCTGGGTAGAGTGCTGTGGCATCACAGCTCACAGCAACCTCAAACTCTTGGGCTTAAGCAATTCTCTTACCTCAGCCTCCCACATAGCTGGGACTAAAGGTGCCCACCACAAAGCCTGGCTATTTTTTTGTTGCAGTTGTCATTATTATTTTAGCTGGCCCGGGCTGTGTTCAAACCTGCACCCTTGGTGTATGTGGCTGGTGCCCTACCCACTGAGCTACAGGTGCCGCCGCCTCCTTGCTTTTTTATATTTCTCATGTCCTTACCTTGATATCTGCACATCTGGTATAAGAGTTGCTTCTTTCAATATTTTGAATTTTTTTTTATGGGGAGGACTTTTTCTGAAGATGTTATCTATGGTATTGTTTGGGTAGGGGATTTTGGCTTTGATAATAGGTATAGGTAGTAGTGTCTTGCCATAATTTCTTGCCAATTTCTTTGGCTGTAAACATCCTCAGTGATGTCTGGGATTTCCTCTGTTTTGCTTAGGATAGAGGCTGTGCTTAAGTTTTGTTGGGGATGGGGATGCCAGGTAGGTCAAATTCTTGGCCCCCAGTGGTGGCAGTGGTATATCAAGCATGCCTTTTTTGGGGGGCCTCAGGGTGGTACTTAGGGTGTTAGTAGATCCAGGGAGATTGAATTTTGGGCCTTTTTTTTTTTTTTGCATGCTTCTAGTGATAGTAGTAGACTAGGCAGGTGGGAGATTCCTTGAGCCCCTGTGTGGTGTAGGCAATGGCAGTAACAGTTATGGAACAATCTTCTGGCGCCTAAGAAGTCCACACTGGTATTACTGCAATGGGCTAAAAAAGGGCAGTTCTCAGGCCCATAGGTAGCATGTATGGGTGGGTCCCAGCTGTGGTGGTAGCTGCAGATTGGGTGGGCCTGTCCTCAGGCCTCTAGGAGAAGTGCACAGGTACCAATTGTGGGGGCTAGGGTAGAGTAATTCCCAGGTCTCCAGATAGCATGCCTGGGCTCTTGGAGGGTATACAGAACCAGGCCAAGTGGATGTAATCTATTTTAAATTAATTTTTATATATGGTAAAAACTAAGTGTTCAGTTTTTTGAGATTCATTTCTTTTTTGCAAATGGAAATGTAAAGGTTCCAACTCTATATGTTAAAAGAGTATCCTTTTTCTATTCAACTGCCTAGCACCATTATCAAAAATCAACTGACTACATATGTGAGAGTCTATTTACAGATGCTTTATTCTGTTCAATGTCCTATATATAAAACTTAGTGGTTCTTACTTGGGGATGATTTTGTCCCCCCATATATATATAGCAATTTATGGAAACATTTTTTGGTTGTCACAAGTGGAAAATGTGGGTGCCACTGGCAAATAGTGGGTAGAGATAAGATACATTGCTAAGCTAAACATCCTACAATGTAGAGGACAGTACACCACAGTAAAGAAATATCCAGCCACAAATGTCAATAATGTGAAAGTTAAGAAACCCTGGTCTACACTGGTATAATAAATCTTGGCCATAGCACAACTATATATTAAGTTCTAAAAGTCCTTCGAACAAATCTCCAAATGAAGGGGTGATACTGGTGACTCCCAACACAAATACAAATAAGAAAATTAATTTTCTCTTGTTTTATGAGACATTTTTTGGGATAATGTCCCCAAAGATGATTTTCCCACTATGAAAATTTGACATTTAAGTGGTTTCATTTAAGTGGTCTTTTCCCCATACAAATAACCAGTAGCTTCATCACTTTAATGATTCTGTTTGCTTTCTTCATCTTGTAACCATGAGAATTTGTCTATTCTTTTTTTTTTTTTTT